>VOPJ01013859.1:0-35578 GCA_014673585.1 Semibalanus balanoides
TGTGGTGCCTGCTTCTAGCAATGTGACTAAGAAAGCGCATTGACGACCTCAGCCTGGATCTGGTGTTTCAGTTATTGATCGTTATAGTGCATAAATATAGGTAAACAACTCTAGTACCAGTCACAGTCTTAGATCAGATATATTAGATATAATATCAACATGCTTGTTCATAGTATCAAATACCCCCTAGCATTTTAAATGTTACTTAACTTAACTATTTGGTCACTATTCATCTTTCCAATACACTATTCTGTATCTACCTGTTTTGTTATTTGTAATGTATTTTACCTAACAATGTTGATGCAAAAATATTTATTGAGGTGCACAATGTCCTACCCACTATGATTGTTGTCATATCTATAAGATAGATATGTCCAAGGTTCATGCAGAGATATAGGTACTAGCAGGGGCGCAGGAACCCTCTGAAAGTGTGGGGGGAGGAGGGCAGAGACATTTTGAAGTCAATTCTTTCCATGCAATGCCATAAACATAATGTTAAAATCTGACAATGTTGGGGGCGGCGCCCCCCCTGCCCCCGGTTCCTGCGTCCTTGGGTACTAGTGCTAACCCATCTGCTCAGCTGGGCGACTACAGGTTGAGTGGTGGTACAAGCCAGTGACAAGCAATTAGGAATTGATAACCTGTTAAACACCCGTTGTACCTATAATCCGTTTTTGTACCAGTCATACACCCAAGTCTCCTGGATGGTTTCTTGTATCTCTTGGATGAAGGTACCCTACCAATAATAAACACCCCTCCCCTCCTCCCCCACAACTAGCATGTGTCCTATGTAACACACTACTAATTTGCTGGCATCTCCAGTATGGAGTTATCCGATCCAATTCAGCATGTGAATTAAGTTGGACTGCGAACATATAGATTATAGACAGAGAGACAGTGAACAGTCAGACTTTCTTTAAATAGTAAGGTCTGAATGTTGATAGCGCAGGAAAAAGGAATTAAGGGAATAATATGCACTTGGGAAAAAAAGTTGTAGAATGATGGAGAAGAATGCCCTGATTAAAACAGTCCTGGGCATTCAATTTTTGCGCAAAAAAGTCAGAAATTTGTTGGAAATTATGAAAAATAATAAAATGTTATATAACCTATATGTGACGTCACACCAAATAATTGCGTCACTCAAAGCAAGTTGTGTCCGTCCAACAAAGGCAGGAGCATCAAAAGCGGCAAAACTTTGCGACCCGCCACCCATGTGTGACAAGACAGCGTATGCATGTTGCCGGCCCAAGGCCCGGCCAAGAGTTGCACGATGGGTGAGTACCGGTAGGGCGTGAAAACGTCTCGACCACTGGCAGGGTCGACCCGGCGCCTACTGCATCGCGCCGGGTAAGGGACGGTGGGCACGCATAAAACGTATCGTGTAACCACTAGGTGTGCCGAGCGCCTGACCGACCGTCGTGTTGGCGGTCGGGGCGGGACGCAAGGTAATGAAATACTGAGGACGGACGGTGTCCACAAAAAGTCGAAGTGCGGTGGCAATCACAGTGTGAGTAACTACTGAATGACGTATGCGAAACGTCACGCTCTCGGATTTGTGACGTTGAAAATATGAATCCACCATAGGACAACGGCCATTTTTGCGTTTGTGAAACTAGCAAACTAGGTGGCTTTGGGAAGGGAAAAAAAATTTCGGATTTTGGGGGTTTCTCAGCCACACCCGACAATCTGGCTATCTCAGTTAAAAACTAATGTTAAAGGTGCTATATTCCCTTTAAGGGAAATTAAGGCTGTCATTGGAAACATTGTAATAACATAATCAAACCGGTCCTTTGCTACAAAATCCAATCCATCAAAACATTCTTACTGTTTTATATCATACACTGAAGTTACTGCTCTTAGAATGTTTTTTTTTTAACTCAAATTCTTAAAATGCTGTGTAGAATATTAGAACACTTTCAATCTGATGTCTTTAATTCGATGTCATCCATTTTTGTTATGTACCCACTGCAGGCTAGCATGACTTCATACCATAGCAATAATACTGGAAAATCAGATATGGAAGTTATAAATTCATAAACTATAATGATAAAATGAGTGGTGCTCAAGCTCACAAGCCTGATGATGTTATGGAAGCCATGTGAAATAGCCGCTCGGCTCTCATACCGCTGTGCTCACCTACAGTCTGCATGGAGATGGCTGGCAATCTGTAGTTCTCTTGTTGTCACTCAATCTCATCACTTTATTAAATGTATGCTGATCACAATGCATGTCATTCTAATGCTGATGATGAGGGGGGCGCCCTTAAGCCCTAATCATTGTCATCATTATCAGCATGACATGCATTGTGATCAGCATCACAATCCCATGCATTATTAGGGTAAGTCAGGTTTGGCCATATTATATTGAGCCCAATGTTCTTCAATACTACCATGTTATTGCCATACACTTGTTTACTGCTGCAGAAGTGATAAAACTTGGCTTTTGATTCACTGTTTTTTTAATTTGCTGTTGTAACTCTGGAGATCTGAGGCCTCTTGCACCAAATAATCTACCCGGATAAAAAATAATCCAACCCACCATGTAAAGCTACTCAGCCGGATATTTTATCTTGCACCAAGCGAAGCAGCCAACTGGTATACCCAGCTGGCTGCTTCGCTCTTCGCGAAGCAGCCAACTTGCTTTGCTTCGCGCAGCCAACTGGTATACCCAGTTGGCTGCTTCGCTTGGTGCAAGATAAAATATCTGGCTGGGTTGCTTTACATGGTGGGTTGGATTATCTTTTATCCGGGTAGATTATTTAGTGCAAGAGGCCTCTGGTGATGAATCTAACTGCATCTGATAGAGTGATGCATTCATTCCTAGAGTATGAACATTGTTAGCAAACATGTGATTGAAAAGCTATGTGTGTGCATATGTGGCAATTAAACTGTACTATATAATGAAACATACTAATATTTAGGTTTTGGTGACATAATGTCTGATTATTGATATTTTCAGATAGAAATGGACAGCCTGTGGATCGAAATGGACAGCCTGTAGATCGACATGGACAGCCTGTAGCAGCATATGGAGAACAAGTGAGTCTGCCTCTTACCAGACTTTTGCCAATTTGTATTCATACGAGACAAAAATATATCATCGAATCAGCTCGCATTCATCCACGGATTACAAATATGGCACCAGGCAAACCTTCAACCTGCTCTCAGCATCGCCTGACGCCTCTGGGTGCAGGATTGGCACCACTGGTCTGCAAGTGGTTATGCTCGGTGTCCCGGCTGTTGAGTTGGGTGATATTCCTGCGGTCGGCGGCGGCCGCTAGCGTCACCTGCTGGTTCCCACTGGAGGTGGCCGGACCCGCACCAGCTCGGCTGTGACGAGGGTACCGACTCGGCGAACGCGTGGCTGCCCTGCGCGGCTCCATAAGACGTGTCGGCGTGCTCGGCACGATACTGTCGAGCTGTCCGGCAGCAGCGGCAACAACAGCGGCGGCGGCGCTCGATCCAAACGGATCAGCAGTTGAGGACGGACCGACGGCGGGCGCCGCCCAGCCTCGGTCAGAGATCAGCCAAAGTCTGATCTCTGACTCGCCTCGGAATCCTCCCCGAGAAGTGCCACATCTAGGTATAATTGCAGAAACTGGCACCAATCCGGCTCTTTCGGTATATTTCCTTGGGTATTCCTACATTTTCTCCAAGGCATGTTCTGGTTTAGCAACCAAGTTGAGGAGGAGGCTAGTACTTAGAGAGACATAAGTCAGTAAAAAATATTGTAATTGTTTTTTCTTTGGGTGGGGTGGGGGAGGAGGGGAAATCGTTTCATGCCTTTGTTTTTTTCCATTTACTGTCTCTCTCCACAGGTGGTGTTATTATTTAGATATATTTACAAAATGTAATTTTGTGGTGAAAAAATGGGGGGGGGATTAATTTCCATAAAATCAAAAAGAACAAATCTATGAGAAAAAATTGAAGATACATTGAACAACCATGTATGGGCGATGATGGTGAGAAAAAAAAAAAACAATATCTATTTTTTTGACTGACTTTTGTCTCCATAAGTACTAGCCTCCTCCTTAACTTGGTTGCTAGACCAAAACACTATTCTCCAAGAGGGTATCGTCCAGGGTGGCTTACTCCGGCACCTTCAGCATTACAAAAGAGGGGTCAGCAAATACCAGCCTCTGATTGGTCGTGACGTCAGCGGCTCACGGCGTATGCTAGCCGGCATGATCAGCATGTTAAATCCCAGTGGGAGCCCCCCTCTAACTCAAACTAAAAAGGCTAGCAAGACGCCGTAAATAGTGTTCGAAAGCTCACTAGGATGCCATTCGAAGTTACTTGGGCATTATTTGGCTCAGGTCAATATTGGAGTCACATAAAAATCACGTTTTCGAAGTGAAGGACTTTGCTCTAGAAAAGACACGTGCAAGCACCAAGTTAGAGGGCCCGAGCTTAGGAAATCATATCTGAATACGGCTTTTTAATCGGATATTTTTAACATTGGCGAACGGCGAACATTTGTTATATTGATAAATAATGATGAACTACTAACCTAATTTCCCTAGTTAAAAAAGTTTTCTCTTCAACAAACACATTTATTAGTTAAACAATAAATATTCATGAGTACAACACATATGTTTGTATGTACCAGTCATAATTTGTGAGTACAACATTTGTTGATGGTCTAAAAACCAACAAACGTGAACTTTGCCAACACTGAGACATAGAGCATAAATTTTAACACGATCGTGTTCTTCTCGTAAAGGCGCTTTGAAGCAACATATTTATGGTGGCCTGGTTAGGTCAGCTTCAAAATTTGACCTCAGGTCAAGGTCATTTGGTGACCCAGGTAGGTCATGCAGTATATGAAGCGACGTGACTCGACGAGACAAACACAATGGTGTCACTTGCAAGCAGAGGCGTAACTTTTTGAAAATCATTTGGGTTGCACTTAGTTGTTAAGAGCCCATTTGTACCACATCTCGTCATAGGCGAAGTGTTAAATTCCAAAATTATTGGGATTGTAGCTACAACCCCCCTTTACATTAAAGTTACACCCATGCTTGCAAGTCTATATCTTCTTATATCAAGAGTTGTTGGCTAAAAGGTGCTGGTGACCTGAGATGACCTCAGCCGATCTTACAGAATTCACTGAGCAATAATTTTACCTGGGTCATCAACAATGAGCTAAAAAGCATGATTCTGAAATAATTTGCCGGATCCAATGCATGTTCTTCGAAAAGAGGAAGCATTTTTATATTTTTAATTAACCAACTTTGATGACCTCTGGTGACCTCAATATTGACCTGAGCCCAAAAATGCCCAAGTAACTTCGAATGACATTGTAGAGAGCTTTCGAATGCTGTTTTCTGCGTCTCGCTGACCTTTTTAGTTTTCGAGTTAGAGGGGTTAGCCCCAATGGGACACGTTGGTCATGCCGGCTACCAAAACCTGTGTGCTGCTGACGTCACGACCAATCAGGGCTTGAGACCCTGTTGAGACCCTGTTTTTGGCCGGAATGGCCTACCTTGTTATAGCAAGCCTTCAGTTGTCTTTACTAAAAAAATAATTTGCACATATCTGTAATAGGGGGGGCAACGGGGGGGGGGGGCAAAAACTCTAATATTATAGGAACTTTTATCTCTAACCAACCAGCTGCCATGGATTATCAACTTGATTTAAACGCCACGTGATAGGCTCGATAGATATTGATTGGAGAATTATATATGCTGATAACTTTTGGGAAAATACAAAATCATAGGCGTGTGCAGGTCACTAGTTATGGGGTAAAATAAATGCGTATTTCTGCCTTTTTTGATGGTTTTGGGATAAATACAATGATTCGTTATTTTTACATTATACAAAACAGTTATTAGGCATATTTTCGCCAAAGGGGTGCCAGGTTAGTGAAAAAGGGGGGCAAAATATATACAATATCAACCGCTGGCAAGTTGCTACCAAACTTTATAAATAAGATACTGATCATAGATAGTTCCATTTTGCATGTCGTACTTCATCATGGGCATATACAGGATCAAAATGGGGGGACAATCAATTTTGATTGGTGTATTTCTCACTATTATAATACTAACTAGTCAACAGTGACTATTTCACTTGCAACTTCAATTCACATTGGTTACCCCCCCCCTTTGCCATACCTGGATTCGCCTATTATCCTATTATGGTTAATAGAGAACCCTCTGGTGCGTGTTTCACCCGAAAACTTCACTATGTGACCTTATTGTAGGCCCATGCGTTTCCTTGCTATAACTTTACACCCTTTTAATTCCTGAGCGCACCTTTGCAAAAAAAAACTTAATTCCTTCTCCTGACCTCATATGTACATCAATCATTCTCAAATGTCTGTCGCGTCGAAATCGCTGGCATATCGTATGACTATGCTAGTCACACCCTTTTTCTGTACCTGAACATGCCCCTGAGACTCTATATGTAGTTAATTATGCAAATAATGGAAGGAGAAACCACATCTTAAGCATCTTCATAGCTATAAATGCACTTAACATAACTTTGTTTTCTGCCGGCTAAGCGTTTCATACTTCTTGGAAACCTCTCCTTTTAAAGTCCCTGAAACCGCCTCTGCCGTTGAAAATGTATTGTATATCATTAAAGGGACACTGCCACCTTAACATTATATTTGAGTTGAGATAGCCATTGTGGCTGCTTGGCGTTGAAATTATGTATAGTATAAGTTAAAACAACCACCGAGGTCGAATCACAAATAAATTTGAGTTTGATTTTGTACATCTGTAAATCCCCACCCCATGATTGTATTTGAATGGGACCAGGATCCGATGGCGTCTGTTCACTCTTACCTACAAATGGTTGATTGATAGTCGACTTGTTTTTACTTTTTTGGGCCATTATATTAGCCATACACATAGTCATTACATATGGCAGCGTGAGGTTGTCTCTATTCCCCAAATTCCTTCATATGACGTTCCATCAGCCCAAATTTACTAAAAACGTTTTTTTTGAAATTGAGCAACTTTTTTGTGAGAAACGAATGTCATAATTTCGTGTTCAGCAGCAATTACTTCATATTTTGCACCACAAATGGCGTACATTTGAGAACTTTTTGGAAGGTTGCAGTGTCCTTTAACATCAACTAATTTGAACTTGTTGCACTCACTGTAAACCTACGTAGCTCCCTTATACTTGAAGCAGTTAGAAGAAACTGTTATGATCGCATTTCCGTATTATCGCGAAATGCCGCCGAAAAAAATCCTCCCAAAACGTCCTCTGTTCAAGTAAAGACTTCAAAATTTGGACTCCACATGTGAAAATCAATTTGAGGAAAAGTTCACAAATTCGATGAGCCTTCTCCCAGCCGTTCCGGAGATATCCGCGAAAAAAACATGACGGTTGGACAGGATCTGCCCTTCCCTACCACTTATAGGGTTAAACTACATTGCGCCCAGCAGATATGGTGCAAAAGAAGGTGAAAAGGTGAAGAGCAATTACACATCTGGTGACGATTAGTGGTGCCAGTTTCAGAAAATACTTGTCTAATGTCCGACCGATGTGCAGGACTATGGTCAGCTGCCCATCCGAAATTGTTCGAAAATCATTGTTTGTCCGAAATTTGTCCGAAAGCAGAAAAAATGTATGATTATGGAATGTAAAACATTTAGTGTTTTATTTCCAATAAATGCATAAGTATAGGCATTTGTGTCAAATATCGCTACAGTTAAAGGAAATAGTTCACCTTGGATTTTTTTTTTCAAACACAATTTGATTATATTTTCAAATACAACTTCTTTTCATCATGTCAAAAATAGCCATACATCGCGCCGATTTTCAGGACAGAAGGACGTAAATTATAATTTCATCAAAACTATATGCGTACTCTCCGCAACGTCAACGCGGCTCAGCCAATCAAATTCGAATGTATAGTAGCGTAAGATTACTGTACAGCCTCTGCCCAGGCCGCGTGGAGGACCCACAATCCTTCGAGCAAAAAAGTTAAATATATTCTGCTGGAGATCACTTTCAGGCCACAGAAAACTTGCAGTCAGGGTTTTTTCAACACGGGCTACAAAACTGCTATCTCAGTTCAAAACCCATGTTGAAAGTGATCTATTTCCTTTAAGATATCCGAAAGCCATAATCATCATATATCTGTTTTTATGCAGAAAAGTATGTATTGGTAAAAAATAACTGGGTAAGTGATTTTCACAACAAGCCATCCTTGGGCATTTGATGTCCGAAAATGTCCAAATAAATATGCCTTTGTCCGTCCGAAACCGAACCGATCTTCGGACAAATTCGGATTTCCGAAAATATTTGCACCGATTGGCACCACTAGTGACGATACGCTCTGGAGAAAATGTAGCAATACCCAAGGAAATATACCCAAGGAGCCGGGTTGTTGCCAGTTTCTGCAATTATCCCTAGATGTGGTACTCCTCTGTCTACCACAAAATATATGCACTCGCAGCAGGTAATCTAGCCAAGGTTCGAGCAATACTTTTTTATCCCAGAACCAACAGTTTTGAAGTCGCTCTCAGCCAATCAGCACTAACCGCAGAGCACTAGCCTAGACGCATTTTTTTCAAATAAGATATTCAATTACTTGAAAACGGCATTTTTTTGGAAAAATTGTTTTTTGTAATTTATCCTTTTCAATAACGGCAAAAGATAATGGCTATCTCAGTTCAAAACCAATACAAAGGTGAAACATTCCCTGCCTGTAATGGCTGTTTTACTCTTTTCTGTTCTCAGGAATATAAATATCGTACCTAACTGTTGATTACTTTATCTAACGTGCGGGTGCCGGTTCTGGCCACGGCTGGAAGCGTTTTCATATTTTTTCCCAATAAACATTGGTAATGTTGTGTCTTTCAGAGTTGTGTATTCCACTTGTGAATGGTTATTCGTCAATTATCAGGCTTATCCTTTAACATGCCTGTTTGTAACCTGCTGTGCTCGCCTGGCTTTATCAGCAACTACAACGCAAATTCAAATTTACACCTAATATCCGCTCAGTGCTCTGTGTGAAGTGCCGCATTTGAGCCTGTCCTGGCTGGTTTGGAGCCAGCAGAGCTATCAGTGTGTGTGTGTGTGTGTGTGTGTGGGGTGTCTGAACTGTGCTGCAGAGTGCCGCTATCTAACCGCCAGGTGTCCTGTTCCCACCACCAGCCAGCGCCCGACACCGGTCTGTTGCAGCCATGTGTTGACTTTACAGTCTACAGATACGGCCACACTGAGATGGACAGACATTGATGCGCTGTTTGATAGAGTCGGCGTTTTCCTCCCAGATGTACGGCCGTCTGTCGTGGGGTTGACTCGCTGCAGGGGATGCGGAGTCGCCTGTGCTACAGTGGGCTCACCTTTGTGACGGCGGCCTGATACGCTGACGATTCGGACGTCTCCGCCTTAATGTCCTGCTTAGCAGTCGGCAGTCCCGTCCTCGTCACTGTCTGTCCATGCCTCTCACTTCCTCGTAAGCAGTCCCGTCCTCGTCACTGTCTGTCCATGCCTCTCACTTCCTCGTAAGCATGCCCGTCCTCGTCGCCGCGTCTTTTGTTAGGCTATTGTGCAATGATGAATTGTTCATCCTTGCTGCCACGTCATATCCAAAACTTTCCCGTATTGTCATTACAAATACATAATTCTCCTTTATTTTGTACGATGGGCATCTCGAGTGTCCAATCGAAAGCTGTTTTTTTCCAGTCTTGCCGGTCTCTGTATTATCCTTACTGTGGGTCTCTGTATTATCCTTACTGTGGCGGCCTGACTCCTGCTAAGAATTGATCCAATCCGCTGTCTGGGGTGCTGTGCTGACACCCGGTGTCCGCTGTCTGGGGTGCTGTGCTGACACCCGGTGTCCCGCTGTTGGGGTGCTGTTGGCTTGACACCCGGTGTCCGCTGTCTGGGGTACTGTGCTGACACCCGGTGTCCGCTGTCTGGGGTGCTGTGCTGACACCCGGTGTCGGCTGTCCGGGGTGCTGTGCTGACACCCGGTGTCCGCTGTCCGGGGTGCTGTGCTGACACCCGTGTCCGCTGTTCTGGGGTGCTGTGCTGACACCCGGTTCCGCTGTCTGGGGTGGCTGTGTTCCACACCCGGTGTCCCGCCTGGTCTGGGGTGCTGTGCTGACACCCGTGTCCGCGTCCTGGGGTGCTGTTTGCTGACACCCGGTGTCCGCTGTCCTGGGGGTGCTGTGCTGACACCCGGTGTCCCGCTGTCTGGGTGCCTGTGTGACACCCGTTTGTCCCGCTGTCTGGGGGTGCTGTAACTGACACCCTGTGTGCTGTCGGGGGTGCTGTGCCTGACACCTGCCGGTGTCCGCTGTCTGGGGTGCTGTGCTGACACTGGTGTCCACTGTCTGGGGTGCTGTGCTGACACCTGGTGTCCGCTGTCTGGGGTGCTGTGCTGACACCCGGTGTCCGCTGTCTGGGGTGCTGTGTTCACACCCGGTGTCCGCTGTCTGGGGTGCTGTGCTGACACCCGGTGTCCGCTTGTCCGGGGTTGCTGTGCTGACACGTGGTGTCCGCTTCTGGTGCTGTTGGCTGACACCCGGTGTCCCTGTCTGGGTGCTGTGCTGACACCCGGTGTCCGCTGTCTGGGGTGCTGTGCTGAACACCCCGTGTCCACTTCCGGGGTGCTGTGCTGACACCCGGTGTCCGCTGTCCGGGTGGCTGTGGCTGCACCCGGTGTCCCGCTGTCTGGGGTGCTGTGCTGACACCCGTGTCCGCTGTCTGGGGTGCTGTGCTGACACCCGGTGTCCCGCTGTCCAGGGGTGCTTGTGTACACCTGGTGTCGCGCTGTCCCTGCCCTCAGGACGTAATATCACCGAGCTCCGGACCCGCCGCCGCCGCCGCTGCCCGGTCCGGGACGCGTCACGGCCCCAGCCTCGCCCGTACTTTCCGTTCGGCGGAGGGGCGCAGTCGTCGTCGGTTGCCGCCCAACCCGGCGGGCCGCCGTCCGAGCTTGCCGGCGTCGGTGAGTTGACGACAGGCGGCGTGTGACGCGGCGGCGACTGTGACGCGGCGCTGTGACTACATCACGGACTACCGGGGTCTGGCTGGCTGGCAGCCTGTTAGTCAGATCAAGAGTAGGCGAGGAGGACGGGGTCTGGCTGGCTGGCAGCCTGTTAGTATAGTCCAGATCAGAGTAGGCGAGGAGGACGGGGTCTGGCTGGCCTGGCAGCGCTGTTAGTTTAGTCAGATCAGAGTAGGCGAGGAGGACGGGGTCTTGGCTTGGCTGACAGCCTGTTAGTTAGTCCAGATCAGAGTAGGCGTAGGAGGACGGGGTCGGCTAGGCTGAACAGCCTGTTAGTTAGATCAGATCAGAGTAGGCACGAGGAGGAACGGGGTCATGGCTGGCTGAACAGCCTGTTAGTTAGTCCAGATGCAGAGTAGGCAGAAGGAGGACGGGGTTGGCATGGCTGGCAGCCTGTTAGTCAGATCAAGAGTAGGGCGAGAGGGAGGGACGGGGTCTGGCTGGCCTGGCAGCCTGTTAGTTAGTCCAGATCAGAGTAGGCGAGGGAGGACGGGGGTCTGCCTGGCTGACAGCCTGTTAGTTTTAGTCAGATCAGCAGTAGGCCGAGGAGGACCGGGTACTGGCTGGCTGGAGCCTGTTAGTTAGTCAGATCAGAGTAGGCGAGGAGGACGGGGTCTGGCTGGCTTGGACAGCACTGTTAGTTAGTCCAGATCAGAGTAAGGCGAGGAGGACGAGGTCTGGCTGGCTGGCAGCCCTAGTTAGTTAGTCAGATCAGAGATAGGCGAGGAGGAACGGGTCGCTGGCTGGCAGCCTGTTATAGTTAGTCAGAATCAGAGTAGGCGAGGAGGACGGGGTCTGGCTGGCTGACAGCCTGTTAGTTAGTCAGATCAGAGTAGGCGTGCCGGGGTGGACCCTGATCAGTGGTGATTGGTCGACTGGCTCTACTTTGAGTAGCAGTGGTTTAACCGGTAACCCTACGCTGTGGATGACATACATCCTGTATTATTAGTTCATCTACATACTACACACTCTATATTATAAGTTCATCTAAAATAGGGCGCCATCGCATTATATGTTTCATCTCTGGGGCATCCTACGACAAATTGACAGTGATAACACCATACATCTCGGAATTTGATGAAACTTCGTTCATTGGATAATGGTGGGCCCAGAACACGACTGTGCATGTTCAGCTCGCTTCGACCAACGGCTATGGAGATTAGCCTGTGGTATTTTCACTCGGTTAGACAAAACTATTGTGTTGTACCAATTTGGTTTGTGTAAATTTAACAAACCTATATACCGCTCGACCCTGCGGGAGCTAAAGAACGTTCTGGCTTTTTTCATTTGTGTATCTCAAACTGGTTATTTCGCTTGACCTTTGGTGACCTAGCATGACCCTGACAAAAAGGCAATGGGTTTTCCCTTTTTAAAATTGACGTCGGTGTTATCTGGTCGTGTGCAAAACAATGTCGGATAGGTGTTTTCCATAAATGCCATTATTTGTCGTCCAAACAATGGTGTTGGAATTTCGTACTACCGTTAGATATAAGGTAATGCAGTCGTCGTCAGATTCATATTCGTGCACAGTGCCCAGTTTCAATAGCGTGTCAGTCACAGAGGAGCTGTAGACCGCTGTTGAATCTGTTCAGCTTGTCACTCTGTTGAATCTGTTCAGCTTGTCGTCACTCTGTTGAATCTGTTCAGCTTGTCGTCACTCTGTTGAATCTGTGCAGCTTGTCGTGCTTGGAACTGTGCTGATGATTGCTGAGTAGACTTTTGGTAACCTTACATGAAAGTCATACATATAATACACATGCCGGCAATGCTAACGGAAGCCTTCTGTTTCAGGGAGTATCAGAAAGGAAGACGAGGTATGTGTGTCGCTGGTGTTGGCTCTTATCACCCTCCGATCATAGTTCAGTGTTAGCGACTGCAGCGCATAATAGGCTTTGTACCGGATCTGTTTCAAGTTTGTAGTGTATTCATTTTTTAAGTGCAATATGCTATTTGCACATCTGTATTGCGTACGTCGAGAAGAATGCAAGAGCATGACGTAATTAAATTGCAAAGCCGCATCATGGCGTTGATACCCGTGGCATGGATAACTTTTTGTTGCCTAATTAATGCTTCAGTTTGTGATAGTTTTTTGTGGTCTGTGCTCCAGTTAAACACTTGTGGGGTCTTTGTGTCAGCTGCACATGCGGCGATCTTTGTTGTCGCACGTCGGCTGCACCTGCGGCCATCTCATGTCGTCATGTGTGCCGTGGGTAACTTACCGAGCCTTGCCAATCACCACGCATCACTATGGCAGGTCAGGTCACGTAGGATCGTGTGATACCCGACCTGGCATCCATAAACCAATCCTGCCATCAGCGGCATCCAGATGACTGGAGCTGCCTCACCTGACTGACAGTGAGCTGCACCATCTGACACTGAGAGGGAACGGGTCTGTTCACAGGGCGCAGAGGACACCAACAATGAGACGGGCCTGCCGCCGCGCCAATGGGGGGTGAGTACCGTACGGAGCCGGCGCTCTGCACACCACTGGCGCCGCCTCACAGCCGGGGACCGGGGCCGCATCACACAGCTGGGTGATCTCAGTGGAGCCCCTCCTCAGTACATGGCTCTGCATCAGCTCTGTTACCGTCTACCCGACCAGGCCACATCGCCTTGTCTTCTCCACCGGCGCCGGGGAAGTGTCGCTCTCCTTAGCGGTCTCTGGTACGGACCACACCGGACGCGGGCGACCTATGTGCAGCCCATGGCTCTCGTCACAACTCTGTACGCCCTATGAACAAGCTCCAATTCCACTGCTCCATGCAGACTGCTGACTCTAATCACCACTGCGTCTCGGTACCTCCAGTCTGTCTGATTCGTGACTGTCATATTCGTGCCTCGGCTACCATGGTCGTCGTTATCAGTCGTTCTGAGTTGCTGTACATATATCGTCCTCCGTCACCTATATACAGTCTGTTCCGACGTGCTGTCATATCGTTCTCTCGGGCCCAGTCTGTCGCTGACGTGTCTGTCATATATTCATCGTGCCTCGTACCTAAACCAGGATTCTTCATTTTCCAGGTCTGTTTGACGTTGCTGTGCATATCGTTCTCCGGTACCTCGTGTCTCCAGTCTGTCCTGACGTGCTGTCATAATTGTCCTAGGTTAGACATCTATCCAGTCTCGTCACCTGACGTGCTGTCCATATCTCGTCCTCTGTGTGCAGTCTGTTCGACGTGCTTGTCATATCGTTCTCGGTACCCAGTCTGCTCATGACGTGGCTGTCATATCGCTCCCTCGGGTACCCAGTCTGTCACCTGACGTCTAGTCATAACATATATTCGTCTCACGGTACCAGTCTGTCCTGACGTGCTGTCAATATGCGTCCAGTCGGTACCATGTTATGTTCCTGGACGTACTGTCATATTGTGCCTCAGGTAACCTCAGTTCTTACTTAGTACAGTTACTGTCCCTTGACGTGCTGTCATATCGATCCTCGGGTACCCTACAGTCTTCGTCCTGACGTGCTTGTCATATCGTCCTTTCGTACCCAGTCTGTCGGACATGCTGTCACATAATTTCAGTCCCTCAGGATACTATTGTGACAGTCTGTCCTACGATGCTGTCCATATCGTCCCTCGGTACCGCGCACATGTACCATACGTGCTGTCATAATCGTCCTCGTACTAGTGGTGTCGAAATCGGTTAACACACTAAAATTTTGGTTGCCGCAAAAAATTGTGGTGACTGATCGGTAATTCGGTCGGTCCAGGCTGAATAAATTTTTGGACGACTTTTCTGTCAGCTCTAATCCCTTTGTTTTAAATATAGTACTATCTGTTAAAATATCTGGACTCAAGTTTGGACATTTTTTGGCCTCCAAAATCGGTTCACACGTATTTGGACAACCCAAAATGCTTCCCTGTTTGGTATTTGGATTGGTTTGGTCAGGAAAACTGTTATTTGTTGGGAAAATTGACATCACTACTCGTGTTACCACACTCCATCAGTCTGTCCTGGGGCTGCTGTCATTATCGTCCTGTCCTGACGTTGTGTCATATCGTCCTGTCTACGGTGCACATGTCATATCGTTCTCGTAACAGTCTGCTCCTGACGTGCTGTCCCGACCTACCTTCTGGTAGCACTCTGTCCTGACGTGGCTGTCAGTTATCGTCCCGGTATCCTCACAATACACAGTTGTCCTGACGTGCTGTCATAGTGCTTCATCGGCTACCCCATGATACTCCACTTCTTGCTCCTCACAGCTCTCCACCAGTCCTTGTCCAGACAGTGGCTGTAACACTAGTGTCTCGGTGCCCAGTTCTGTCTGCAGTGCTGTCAATACTCGTCCTCGGTTCCTCCTATCCTACCAGTCTGTCCTGACGTGCTGTCAATACTCGTCCTCGAGTGCCAGGTCCTCCTGGACGTACGCTGTTCATATAGTCCATTGCGGATACCACAGTCCTCGTACTCGAGTAGCTGTTCGATCACTATGACGATCTCTCAAAGGTGCCCAGTCTGTCCTGACGTGCTGTCAAATATATTCGGTCCTCCGGTGCCCAGTATAACCTCAGCCTCACTCTGTCACGCGAACGTGGCTTGTCATATCTCGCCTCCGGAGTACCTTTGTACTCCACCCCCAGTCTGTCTGCTGCCTGTCAGCCAGTAGTCGTCCTCGGTACCGCCCCCCTCACCAGTTCTTGTTCTGAGTCTGTCATAATCGTCCTCGGTACCACAGTCCCCTGTCCGGTCGCCGAACGTGCTTTCATGATCGTGAACGCTCGGTCCACCCCCAGTCTGTCCTGAACGTGCTGTCATTAGTCGTCCTCGTACGCTCAGTTGTTCTGACGGTGCTGTCGATATCGTCCCTCGGTAAGATCCAGTCCTGTCCTGGACGTACTGTGCATATTGTTCCCTCGGTACCCAGTCTAGTCCTGCACGTGCTGTCATACGTCCTCGGATCCGCAGTCTGTTCCTGACGTGCTGTCATCGTCCTCAGTACCGCAGTCCCCTGTCCTGACGTGCTGTCCATATTCGTCCCTCGGTACCCAGTGTCCTGTCCTGACGGTGCTGTCATATCGTGCCTCGGAGTAACCTAAGAAGCCAGTTGTCCCCCTCTGTACCCTGACGTGCTGTCATAATATGATCATCAGGTACCCAGTCTGTCCTGACGTGTGTCATATCGTCTCGGATACCCTTTCCATGTGCACTCTGTCCTGACGTGCTGTCATATCGTCCTCGGTACCTAACAAGTTTCGTCTGTACGTACGTCATATTCGTCGCTCGGTGCCCCAGTCGTGTCCTGACGTGCTTGTCTATATCGTCCTCGGTATCCAGTCTGTCCTGACGTGCTGTCATATCGTTCTCGGTACCCAGTCTGTCCTGTTCACGTTGCCAGTGTGAGCTGAGCGGTACGCCGCAGTGGCAGCCATCTCCGGGATGGAGGCGGCTCCACTGTCGGTTGACTCTCGTCCCGCGCCGTAGTCGGGAATCCTGGGCAGCGGCGTGCGTCACTCCCGAGAGCCATTTCTCTCCACTGTGAGGACGACCCGGATACCCGGATTATAACACCCCGGCCCGCCCGCCGCTACCGCTACCGCTACCGCTACCGAGGCCTTGGTGTTTTCCGAGCCGAGTCGAGCCGACATGCAAACAATTATAATTTCGCTACTGGGCGGAGATAAGCTGGAGGGAGACGCTTGCATCGGAAAGTGCTCGGCGGGAGCTGGTTCGCTGTATCCGCCACAGTGGGCCTTGGTATTTTCCACCCACGCCGGATCAGTTTGCTACCGAGCCACTCGTGACGGTCGCACGGCATGCGGTGAGATGGGGTCTATTGCAGCACCCGACGGCTGTCGGTGCCGAGGAAAGCGGCATCACCTCTGTGGCAACGCAGTCTGCAGTGCAGATGCCGGGCTGGTGTGGCAGCCTGTAGTGCAGATGCCGGGCTGGTGTGGCAGCCTGTAGTGCAGATGCCGGGCTGAGGTGTGGCAGTCTGTAGTGCAAGATTCGGGGTAGACTAGGAGCCCCCCCCCCCCCCCCCCCCCCCGAAGGGGTGGCTGGTGTGTCAGCCTGTAGTGCAGAATGCCGGGCTGGTGTGGCAGCCTGTAGTGCGATGCCGGCTGGTGTGGCAGTCTGTAGTGCAGATGCCGGGCTGGTGTGGCGTCTGCAGTGCAGATGCGGGCTGGTGTGGCAGTCTTGTAGTGGCAGATGCCGCGGGCTGGTGGTGGCAGTCTGCAGTGCAGAGTGCCGGGCTTGGTGTGGCAGCCTGTAGTGCAAGATGCCGGGCTGGTGTGGCAGCTGTAGTGCAGATGCCGGGCTGGTGTGGCAGTCTGTAGTGCAGATGCCGGGCTGGTGTGGCAGCCTGTCAGGTGGATATTATCTGTCTAAAAAATGGCGACTCTTCTCTAACAAAGCGTTTTTTATCACCGCGCACAACCGTAGTTGACTTACGGCACCTCCCGGCCTGTTATCGGTGACTCGTTATCTGGGGCCCTTCCGTCCATCTGTTGGTCCCAGACTCCCACTCCCACATCTGGGCGCTAACTACTCGCCTTCTTTATGAGGCTCTGTGCTTTATGTCTTTCGCATGTCGCCCGAATTCGCCGCTTTCTCCGCGTCGAAACAGCTCCGGCCGCTGGCCCGGCCCTGGTGGCTACGCGCCACATTGTGCCATCCCTTCCATTAATTCTCAGATTAAGTGGAAGTCTCGTCTCGCGTTGTCACTTCTCCGTGATAATCTCCGAGTTCGCTGCCGGCGCGCCGTGGCTGCGTCGTTGATCTGGCTTGCCGGGCCGCTCCTACTCGGGCGGCGATTGGCTGCCGTTGGTCGCTGCCGGCGCGGCGTGGCTGTGCCGTTGATCTGTCTCGCCGGACCGCTCCGACTGCGGCGGCGATGAATGGCGGCGGCGCGGCAGTGGCGCGGCGGTCCACTCAGTACGGGACCGGCGCCGTGCGAGACGGGCACGCACGCTCCGCTGCCGCCGCCGCCGCCGACCGAGTGAGGCTGGGGCAGACGGGCGCGCGACACGGCAGAGGTGACGCGCTGGGTGACAGTGGAGAGGTGACGACACTGAGAGCGGAGCGCAGCGCAGCGCAGCGCAGCAGCGGCGGCCACGCTGCGTCGGGACAGAGGCGGCCACCGGGCCAGCCTGCACGCTGTGACACTGCCTCGGCCGTCACAAACGCCGGCATGTCGGAGCTTTACACCCCCAACGGCTACCCGCCGCCGCAGGTGAGAAGAAGAGACGCCGAGCGGCCACCTCGCCAGCTGACCTGTGTGCCACTCTGTCTCGTCCTGCCGGCGCTGGTGTAGTCGCCGCTGTTGTGACACGAGACGTGGCCAAGTCATTTTATCGCGTCGTCCAGTGGTCGTTGATGGGTATTATATTCACTGAACCTGAACGTTACCTTTAGAAGTTCAACACCTAAACGGTGACGGCTTGGGCGGTGACTACTTCACGGCTGCTGAAGGGGTTGATCGGGATGTAGGAGATGAGTTTCTTATCATCTCTGAAGAGGCCAGCTGCCCGTTCCCTGATGTTCCCTTTACATGCGCTGTTTCAATTTGTTCAATATCTACATTCTACATTTTAAATTGTCAACTATTTGATTTGCACAGATTTATACTTTTTGTCAATATTGACACGCAATATTGTATTGTATCGCAGTTGAAATATCTCAAATATTAAATATTATAAATGTATCGGGCAACAAAGCCAAAAGGCCGACTGTGCATGTCATCATTCCCAGGGACATATACGGACAGCTGAGTTACTCAGTGCCCTCCCTTGGCTCGGTTCTGCAGTCTGCACCTTCATTTGTGCAGGGGGGACACGCAAACACCATTATCCTTATCTCGGAACTTTAAACGTAGCAAATTGGACAAACCGGGAGTAGAGCGAAAAGCTCGCTGTAGTCTGTACCAATATTTGTCTGCTATCCATATATTTCCAAATAAGGTTGTTATCTAATCTGTCGGCTGGGCCGGGCCAGAGCCGGGTGTGTGCTGTGACCGGTGACGTGACTCGGTGCGCTGTGAGCCGGCAGCCCCGGGAGGCTGTCAGCGGGTGGCAGACGTCTCCTGCCGTGTCCGCTGATGCATCGGCCGCCGTCTGTCTGTCTGTCTGTCTGTCTGTCTGTCTGTCTGTCTGTCTGTCTGTCTGTCTGTCTGTCTGTCTGTCTGTCTGTCTGTCTGTCTGTCTGTCTGTCTGTCTGGCGCGCGTGTGACGCCATCGGTCAGCTATGGCCCCGCCGGGGAGACGGCAGGCTCCGGGAACCGAGCGATCGGCCGCTGACGTCCCGCCGGCTGACTCACGAGGTCGGGAGGCGACCTGGCTGACTCACGAGGTCGGGAGGCGACCTGGGCGACCTACCGGCCCTCGCAGGGGGGCGAACTGGGCGACCTACCGGCCCTCGCAGGGGGGCGAACTGGGCGACCTACCGGCCCTCGCAGGCAGGCGAACTGGGCGACCTACCGGCCCTCGCTTACCGCAGGCTGACTCACGAGGTCGGGAGGCGAACTAGGCGACCTACCGGCCCTCGCAGGCAGGCGAACTGGGCGACCTACCGGCCCTCGCAGGGAGGCGAACTGGGCGACTACTGGCCCTCGCAGGGAGGCGAACTAGGCGACCTTACCGGCCCTCGCCTAGCTGCCGGCTGATCACGAGGTCGGAGCGAACTGGGCGACCTACTGGCCCTCGAGGGAGGCGAACTAGGCGACCTACCGGCCCTCGCCTACTGCCGGCTGACTCACGAGGTCGGGAGGCGACCTGCCGGCCCTCGCCTAGTGTATCGGCTGTGCTTTTACAATGTTCCGGCTTCTCAAATAGTGGACGGAGTATATCAGTGGCGTATTTATAAATCAGCCAGGGGGAGGAGGCACATGCTTTAGGAGCACAATTAACAATTTAGAAATCCAAGAAATCATATAGACAATACTGACAAAACCGGTTGCATTATCAATAACAAAATAATATCATGGTTATCTTTGAAATTTACACACAAATGGTGTGCCGTGCCGAATGGATGCTAACATATTCTGGAGCGCGCCTTCGGCGCCAGGGGAAGACGGCGCCAGGGAGGCGTGCCCCCATGGTCCCCTTTAAATACGCCACTAGAGCATATGCAATATCAATATCGCAGGATTACTGGTCAAGTGGTGTATCCTCCTCATAAGAAGGATTACTGCCAGTGGTGAACTTCATGTCTCTCGAAATGTGATATCACTAAATCTAGGCGCTGACCTTGTGTGCTGAGCATTATCTTAAGTGCGACTTCTTATATGTGAGATGCGCCACGCTGAGGATGGCTGTTGGTCTCGTGTTTCGCTGGCCGTCTGGCCGTGGGCCGGTGCCGCTCCGTCTCAGCTGACGGAGCGGGCCGGCCGGCTCGGGTCAGTCGCGTCTCAGTGCCGTCTCAGCGTCGCTCATCATCCGCCGCTGGTTTGTTTGTGCTGGGCGGCGTACTAACAAACGGCGCGGCCGGCGTCCGGCCCACTCGGCCCGTGCCGCCGCCGCAGCCCGGCCGGCCGGCAGACGGCGTGGCCCCTGGTCACCGGCAGACACCGGCTGACCGGCCGGGCCGTGGCCGGGCCGCGCCGCCGGGCCGGTGATAGGGACTGCCGGGGAACGGAGGGGTGCTGTTGACGGGGAGATGGAGACTGCGTGCCAGGAGAGGACGCCGGGCCGAGGGTGGAGCCGCCATTATCACTACCCTGTTCAGACAGCATGGCTATTACGCTGCCCTTAGGACAATATTTACCATTTTCCATGTGAACGCGGCACTCTACTCATTGGACGAATCTTTGAATGTGGGTAAGATCGCCCAGCTTGTTGCCACTAGGAAGGAAGGTTAGCAATGTTTGCCTGAGGAGCAGCTCAGCTGAGTTTGACGCCGCTTGTCACTGCTGCCAGGCGTGTCTGTCTGTCTGTCCGCGGTGTTGGTGTGGCCGGGGTCGGTACCGCGGCTCAGTTTCGGCGTGTCTGTCCGGCCGATATGGCGCCGTTCCCAGGCCCAGCACGTCCGGCTAATGGGTCGGCTTCGGCCGCACTATGGCTTTAGCGCCTGCTTAACTGGCGCACTGACGGACTGACGGGCCACTGACGGCACGTGACAATCCGCCCCGCCGCTGGCACCTACGGCCGCTCAGTCCGTGGTATGCGACTGCCCGCCCCCTGCCCAGCTGTGGCACCGGTCCTGCTGGCTCTTCTAACGCTGCTGCTGCTCTGTCGGTCCGTCCCTCTGTCTCCTGGGTCTCTTATCTCTGTGTCTCTGTGTCTTTTGTCTCTCTGTCTCTGTATCTGTCCGTCTCCTCTGTCTGTCCCCTCTGTCTGTCTCAGTCTATCTCTGTCTATCTATGTTTATCTCTGTCTATCTCTGTCTGTCTTCTCTCTCTGTCCGTCTCTGTCTATGTCTCTGTCGCACTCATTTAACATGCGCTCACAGGCAGGCAGTGCAGTGCAGTTGCTGTGTCTGTACAGTCTGTTATGCTGCGCTGGTTTGGTCGGCTGTCCTAACTCCCATCACCCCAGCACTCAGTGAGAGCCGAAGGTGACGGTCTGTTTTGGTCGACTGTCCTATCACCCCAGCACTCAGTGAGAGCCGAAGGTGACGGTCGTTTTGGTCGGCTTGTCCTATCACCCACACTCAGTGAGAGCCCGAACGGTGGACGGGTCTGTTTTGGTCGACTGTCCCTTATCACCCCAGCACTCAGTGAGAGCCGAAGGTGAGCGGTCTGTTTTTGGTCGACTGTCCTATCACCCCAGCATAGTGAGCAGCCGAAGGTGACGGTCTGTTTTGGTCGACCTGTCCTATCACCCAGCACTCAGTGAGAGCCGAAAGGCGAACGTCCTGTTTTGGTCGGCTGTCCTATCACCCCAGCACTCAGTGAGACCGAAGGTGACTCTGGTTTGGTCGGCTGTCCTATCACCCCAGCCCTCAGTGAGAGCCGAAGGTGACTCTGGTTTGGTCGGCTGTCCTATCACCCCAGCACTCAGTGAGAGCCGAAGGTGACTGTGTGGTTTGGTCGGCTGTCCTATCACCCCAGCACTCAGTGAGAGCCGAAGGTGACGGTCTGTTTTGGTCGGCTGTCCCATCACCCCAGCGGTGTCAGTGAGAGCTGATTGGCCCGGTGACGGTCTGGCTGCGGATTTGGGGATATGCCCGGGACGTGGCCGGAGTTGGGCCGGCCAGTCGCCGCTGTGGACTGGCGCGTCAGTCGGGGGCTGTCGTGTCGGTGGTCAGCGGGCCTTACCGCCGCCGGGCCCAGCCTCGACCCCAGCGGCGCGGCTGACCCCCGGTCAGCTGACCTTGACCTCAGCGGCGCGGCTGACCACGGCGCGACTGCAGCGGTGGGCCAGCATTGTCTCCACTGTCCAGTCTGTCCAGTCTGCCGGTCCGGCTGCCGTCGCAGCGCTGATGGACGGAGCGGCGCGGCCCCGGTGGGCCGGTGTTTGTCGGCGCGGCTCACTGGCCGGCCCGTGGCAGTGGTGACTGGTGTGGCGGTCAGGGAGCGGAGCGGCGGCCCAGGTGGGACGGTGTTTGTCGGCGCGGTGGCTCACTGGCCGGCCCGCCCGTGGCAGTGGTGTGGCAGTGGCGGTCAGGGAGCGGCTCGCTGGCCGGCCCGTGGCTGGTGGCCGTGGCAGTGGTGACTGGTGTTGTGGCGGTCAGGGAGCGGCCGGGACGTGACGGAGCCTCCGCCACTGCCTGGTCACCGTGACGCCAGCCGAATGCGTGTTGACTTTGACGCTGACCAGTGTCACTCGGTCATGTTCGGAGTATAGTGTCACATGCAAACACGGAGCCCTGAGGCGGTCCAGAGCCCTGAACTGGCGGTCCTGAGCCCTGAGGCGGTCTTGAGCCCTGAGCTGGCGGTCCTGAGACCTGAGCTGGCGGTCCTGAGCCCTGAGGCGGTCCTGAGCCCTGAGCTGGCGGTCCTGAGCCCTGAGCTGGCGGTCCTGAGCCCTGAGCTGGCGGTCCTGAGTCTCAGACAGAGCTCGTACCTCCTCATACCCAACTGGTCGGGTGATGCATGACGCTCCTGCCATGTTTGGAACGTTGCGATTTTGTAAGCACACCATGTGCAGCGCGTATATACCGCGCATGTGTCGTTCTCAGTTCTGCTCAAGCCAAACCTTGGCGCTTCAGAGTTGGTAATGTCAGTGGCGGTGGTATCTATATTATTTCCAAGTGCATTTTTGGGACCTATGGTTCAGTACTTGCTGCCGTGAAGTCTCACGAAATGATATTTGTGTTTCGGCTGTTTTGACGACAGTGCGGGCTATATTTCGAATGAATACTCTATATTTCTCTTTATCATGAATACTCTATATTTCGCGACGAGGATGGCCTGGCTCACGCCCCGATAGCATATTTCAAGGACACGGTTAATGACCTGCTTCCTGTCAGTGGCAGCGACAACTGAACGTTTCCTTCTACTCTCCTCTCCCCAGTAATTTTATTTCTGTGACACGACCCGGCGGAAAGGCGAAGGTTAGAACATTAAGGAGCATTTTATTGTTTCTTTTGACAGCTGGTGAAGATATGTCACCGCGTTGTCAGTTGTCACAATGTCACAGTCGTGAAGACATTGCTTTATCTGTCGGATTGAGACGCGTATGACCTACCTATGCGTGTCGGTACCGTCGCACTGCCTGTTCACCCTCTCCCTCATCTCTGTGGCCGCGGCTGGAGTGGCCATGCTGTGTGTCGGCCTTCTGCCGGGGCTGACAGTGCGCCGCTCCGCCTCCGGAAGTGCCGAGAGGTCGGTGGCGCCTGCAGCGCACACCTCTTGCGCAACGGCTCGTCTCGGCCGCGTCCGGAGCGCGGTGCGGCGGCGGCGAGCCGACGCAGCCGTCGGAAGTCGTTACCGGCGGCGGCGGCGGCGGCGGCGGCGGCGGCGGCGGTGCAGCCTGGTGCGCCGTGTGGGCAGGCTGTTTGAGTTGGCTGTCGGTGCGCGGTGACCGCCGCTCTGCTCCCTCCGCTGCCCTCTCCCGGCCGTAAACAGCTCAGTCGCAGCGGCGTGTCTCCGAGAGAAGAGACCGGCGCGGCGAGTATCGTGTGCGCCGCTTTCGCCGCGGCCGTCAGCCGGCGCGGAGCCTGTTCTGCTCCAGTTGCGCCGTGCCGAGAACGGAGAGGCCGGGCTGGGGGAGTGGCAGCGGTTTGTTTGTCTGTCTGTCTGTCTGTCTGTCTGTCTGTCTGTCTGTCTGTCTGTCTGTCTGTCTGTCTCGTCTGTAGGTGACCGTGTCAGGCTTGAGGGCCTGGTTGGTTGTAGACCTGGATGTCTGCCCGTGCCGATATGTGTCTTCTGGTCTGTCCGCATCTTGTTGTGACTATGAGCGGCGCGGGTGACCAATCCGTTCTGCCTGACCGGTCACTGGTCCGTCCGTCCGTCCAGACCGCTGGCCTCTCCCAGCGCCGACAGCTCTTATATGCTCCCTCTCCGGCCGTCGGCCGGCCAGCTTGCAGCCGGTGGAGGCAGAGAAGGGAGGAAGGCCCGCGCCGGCGTCGGCAGTCTGGCCAGCAGAGTGCGTCCCCCGGGCAGGTGGCGAGCCGGTGGAGGCAGAAGGGAGGAAGGCCGCGCGGCAGCCTGGCCAGAGGCAAGGCCGTCTTCCGGGCAGGGTGCGCGATGCCAACTTGCCGGTTCTCCGCTCCGGTTTGGGATCGCGCTGGGGTTGCTGGGTTGGGTCGTGCGGGAGGCCGAGACGATGACTTGATGTGACTGGTGCGGTGTGTGCCTCAGCTGTGAAGACGGCGGTGGGCGGTCGTGCGCCTGCTCTTGTCTGGCTGCGCCGTCTGCCACAGGGAGTTTGCTCGCGCTGTCCTGGGGCCGGCCGCGGCGCGACAGCCGGGCACCATCCAGCCGGCAACCGGCAAACCCGCGACATTTACATGTGTTGCACGTCTCGCGGCGTCGCCGCCGGATGTGATGTTTACCCTGCGATAGCTCCTGTTTACGAGGGATGACAATTTATGATAGGCTGGAGAGCCCGCCCGGACTGCGGAATTTGATTACTGAGTCAAATGCCTCTCGTTGACCGTAGCTTCTAATGCTGAAATAGGCTATTAAGAGTTCACTTACAAAACTGTCGTCCGGATGGCGAGCCGGTGGAGGCAGAGAGGGAGGAAGGCCCGCCGCCGGCAGCCTGGCCAGAGCAGCCGTCCTTCCGGGCAAGGTGGCGAGCCACGCGGTCTCCGCTCCGGGGTCGAGATCGCGCCTGTGGTGCTGGTGGTCGTGGGGAGGCCGAGACTGACTGACTGACTGACTGGTGCGGTGTGTGCCTCAGCTGTGAGACGGCGGTGGCGGTGGCGCCTGTCTGTCTGGACTGCGCCGCTGCACAGGGAGTGCCGGCCTGTCCTGGGCCGGCCGCGGGCCGACCAGCCGGGCACCATCAGCCGGCCACCGGCAAACGCCGCCGACATTTACATGTTTGACGTCTCGCTGGCGTCGCTGCCGGATGTGATGTTTACCCCTGCGATAGCTCTGTTTACAGGGATGACAATTTAGATACGGGGCGCCCGGACTGCGGAATTTGTTATGAAGCAAATGCCTCTCGTTAGAGTAGCTCTAATGACGAAATAGGATTGAGAGTTAACTTACAAAACTCGTCCGGATTTGTTTGTTTCGAGCGAGCATCAGGTTGGCGATAAGCGTCGATACCATGCACGCTAATCATACAAACACTGCAGCCGGCCGTCCCCCAGCTCGTAGTCTTATATATATATATATATATATACCACTTCACCGTGTATCAGAGGAGCCTTGGCAAGTGTCAAGTATGTTTACTGGACGTATCGTATCGCCGTATCCGTCATACAGAAGCATGTGAACTCTGTTGGGAGGAGCAGTAGCGGCTGTTGGCAATGTTCGACACTACCCCGTCTCTGGACGGATACCGCGTGGGCAGCAGCAGCAGTCGGTCGGCTGGACTAGTCGCCTCGGAGAGGAGCGGACACCTCACCTTCCCATCATACCGTCTCGCGTCATGTCACGCTCTCGGCGTACCTCCTCTCTGTCAGTCATTTCGTCCCCCACCGGACTTGTTACTGACTCAGAGCTGAGTCATGAATCGACTCATGAGTCAGACATTTTGGGATGAGTCATGAGTCAAGTCGATTCAATTTGTAAAAGCGCCACTTGAGTCAAGATTCGAGTCGATTCAGTTTGTATATACAGGGTTTGAGTACTGATTCGAGTCGATTCATCTATTCTTAAACAGCACTTGAGTCCAGAGTCGAGTCAGTTATTCGGCTGTTAAGTCGGATTTGAGTCGACTAAAACAATATACGAGTCGTTGCAAGTCTGTCCCCACTCTCGGCCTCTCTCCTCTGTGTCGGTCATTTCGTCCGCCCCCGCCCCCGCCCCCGCCCCGGCGGCGGTGGCGGCGGCGGCGGCGATGGCGATGGCTTTATCATGGCGCTGCCTGGCGGCGAATGGCCGTCAGAACGACGCCGGCGGCCGGGGCAGGCGAGTTGGTGAGCTCGTAACGGCGTCGCAGCGGTGGCGGCTACTCGCACCAGACCGCGCCTCGTCCAGACGCAGCTAATTCGTGTCATCGCTCAGCACGGCCGGCACCGGACGGCAGCCTGCAGAGCGGGAACAACGAGGTGGAGAGGAGAGATGGCAAGGCACGGGGAGAGGCCGAGAGGAACAGAGAGAGGCGGAGAGGCCGAGAGGAACAGAGAGAGGCCGAGAGGAACAGAGAGAGGCCGAGAGGAACAGAGAGAGGCGGAGAGGCCGAGAGGAACAGAGAGCGGCGGAGAGGCCGAGAGGAACAGAGAGAGGCGGAGAGGAACAGAGAGAGGCGGAGAGGAACAGAGAGAGGCGGAGAGGTACAGGGACCGTCACCTACAGATATAGCTCTGACCTGATGGTGGTATGGACTGACCAGACCCGGCTATATCGCGGCAGTGACAGCGCAGCACAGCGACAGTCTGGTGACAGCAGGGCAGGACAGTCTGGTGACAGCAGGGCAGGACAGTCTGGTGACAGCAGGGCAGGAACAGGCTCTGCGTTCACATGCAGGCAAATGGCTATGGCGAATTACTCTGGCGTGAACAGACAGGGCAGGGCAGTCTGGTACAGCAAGGCAGACAGTCTGGTATCATGCAGAGTACAGGACAGATATCTAATATTCTTTGGTGACAGCGGCAGACGGAGTCAAACAAGGATCCAGACAGTGTTCTAGTGACCGAGTCAGTCCACACGCAGGCAGTCTTCCACAGCGTGTGCCAGAGGAGAAAACAGCAGGAGCAGTCTGGTGACTAGTTACAGGGACAGGGTTATTCATTGTCGTGGTGACAGCAGGTGCAGGACTGAGCACCAGCCTTCTGGTGGACAGCAGGACAGGGCAGTCTCGGTGACAGCCAGCAGACAGGACAGTCTGGTGACAGCAGGCAGGACAGTCTGGGTACAGCAGGCAGGGAAGTCTGGTGAATCAGGAACAGGCAGTCTGTGACAGCAGGGCAGTGGACAGGTCTGGTGACCAGCATGGCATGACAGTCTTGTACAAGCAGGGCAGGGAAGTCTGGTGACAGCAGGGCAGGGCAGTCTGGTGACAGCAGGGCAGGACAGTCTAGTGACAGCAGGGCAGGACAGTCTGGTGACAGCAGGGCAGGGAAGTCTGGTGACAGCAGGGCAGGACAGTCTGGTGACAGCAGGGCAGGACAGTCTGGTGACAGCAGGGCAGGACAGTCTGGTGACTTGAGTATGACGTGTGGGCTGACATACCTACTCATGTACGTACGAATTACGCCTACTACAAACTTATACAGTATTTCAAGCATTGTGTGACGTAAACTTTCGTAAATGCAAAGCATCAGCACATGTGCATCATCTTGGCTAAACATTAAACAACCTCGGCAGTTGCGGCGCTCTGAATCCTCGGCCAAAGGAACCGAGCTTCCTGTTTCGCTCAGCACCGAAACTGAAGCCCCTGCTGTTGTCGGAAGGAGACTTCACAACACCTGCTTGCCGGTAGTACCGCGTATTGATGCGGAACACCGCTAAAACGTGCAGCGTCTCTGCTTCTGAGCTCATCACGAGGCGACTTCTGAACAGTGCAGCGCCTCTGCTTCTGAGCTCATCCACGAGGCGACTTCTGAACAGTGCAGCGCCTCGCTTCTGAGCTTCATCACACGAGGCGACTTCTGGAACAGTGCAGCGCCTCTGTGGCTTCTGAGCTCATCACGAGGCGTACTGAACAGTGCCAGCGCCTCTGCTTCTGAGCTCATCACGAGGCGAATTCTGAACAGTGCAGCGCTCTCTGCTTCTGTATTCTCATCACCGAGGCGACTTCTGAACAGTGCAGCCGTCCTCGTAACATCTCAGCTCATATCACGATTGAAGGCGACTTCTGAAACAGTAGCAGCGCACTCTATAGCTTATGAGCCTCATCACGAGGCTACTTCTGAACAGTGCTGCGCCTCTGATTCTGAGCTCATCACGAGGCGACTTCTGAACAGTGCAGCGCCTCTGCTTCTGAGCTCATCACGAGGCGACTTCTGAACAGTGCAGCGTCTCTGCTTCTGAGCTCATCACGAGGCGACTTCTGAACAGTGCAGCGCCTCTGCTTCTGAGCTCATCACGAGGCGACTTCTGAACAGTGCAGCGCTTCTGCTTTTTGAGCTCATCACGAGGCGACTTCTGACAGTGCAGCGCCTCTGCTGCTGAGCTCATCACGAGGCGACTTCTGAACAGTGCAGCGCCTCTGCCTTCTGAGCTCATCACGAGGCCGACTTCTGAACAGTGCCAGCGCCTCTGCTTTCTTGAGCTCATCACGAGGCGACTTCTTGAAAGCAGGTGCAGCGCCTCTGGCCTTCCTGAGCTCATCACGAGGCGACTTCTGAACAGTGCCAGCGGCCTCTGCTTCTGAGCTCATCACGAGGCGACTGTCTGAACAGTGCAGGCGCCCTCTGCTTCTAGCTCATCACGAGGCGGACTTCTGAACAGTGCAGCGGCCTCTGCTTCTGGAGCTCAATCACGAGACGACTTCTGAACATGCGCGCCTCTGCTTTCTGAGCTCATCACGAGGCGACTATCTGAACAGTGCAGCGCCTCTCGCATCTGAGCTCATCACGAGGCGACTTCTGAACAGGTGCAGGCAGTCGCTCTGAATGTCTTCTGAGCGCATACTATCACGAGCCGACTTCCTGAACAGATGCTGCCGCCTTGCTTTTGAGGCTCATCACGAGGCGTTGTTCTGAACATGCAGCTCCTTCTGCTTCTGCAGCTTCATCACGAGGCGATCTTCTGACAGTTTGCCACGTTCCTCTGCTTCTGAGCTCATCAGAGGCGAGCTTCTGACATATCGTGGCCCAGCGTTCTCCTGCTTCCCAGCTCATCTAGCAGGCGACCTTCTGAACAGTGCACGGCTCTGCATCTTGAAGCTCATCACGAGGCGACTTCTGAACAGGCGAGGCTAGCCTCTAGTTTCTGTGGCTCATCTGGCAGCGAGGCGCGACACATCTGAAACAGTGCAGCGCCTCTGGCGTATGCTGAGCTCATCACGAGGCGACTTCTGAAAACACAGTGCAGCGCCTTCTGCTGCTGAGCCATCCCACAAGAGGCGACTCTGAACATGTGCAGCGCCTCTAGCTTCTGAGCCTCATCTTACGAGGCGTACTGTCCTATGCAAACAGTGCAGCGCCTCATGCTGTACTGAGCCTCATCACGAGCGACTTCTAATTCAGTGCAGGCCCTCTGCTTCTGAGCTTCAGCGAGCGGAGGCGACTGCTGAACAGTGCAGCGCCTCTGCTTCTGTCGTCACATCACGAGGCACTTCTGAACAGTGCAGCGCTCTGCTTCTGAGCTTCATCACGAGGCGACTTCTGAACAGTGCAGCGCCTCTGCTTCTGAGCTCATCAACGAGGCGACTTCTGACATGCAGCGCCTCTGCTTCCTGAGCTCATCACGAGGCGACTTCTGAACAGTGCAGCGCCTTCTGCTTCTGGTCATCACGAGGCGACTAGAACAGTGCAGTCGCCTCTGCTTGCGTGAGCTCACACGAGGCGACTTGCTGAACAGTGCAGCGCCTCTGCCTTCTGAAGCTCATCCACGATGGCGACTCTGAACAGTGCAAGCGCCTCTGCTTCTGAGCTCATCACGAGGCGACTTCTGAACAGTGCAGCGCCTCTGCTTCTGAGCTCATCACGAGGCGACTTCTGAACAGTGCTGCGCCTCTGCTTCTGAGCTCATCACGAGGCGACTTCTGAACAGTGCAGCGCCTCTGCTTCTGAGCTCATCACGGAGGCGACTTTCTGAACAGTGCAGCTCCACTGCTCTGAGCTCATCACGAGGCGACTTCTAACAGTGCAGCGTCTCTGCGCTATCTGACAAGCGATCGATCACGGAGGCGAATTATAGAAACAAGTGCAGCGAGCCTACTGCTTCTAAGCTCTCATCACGAGGCGACTTCTGAACAGTGCAGCGCCTCTGCTTCTGAGCTCATCACGAGGCGACTTCTGAACAGTGCAGCGACTTCCGGCGACAACAGTAGCATTATATTGTTGTGCGTGATTTCGATCATAGTTACCATAATGGAACGTGATTGTGGGATGTATTTGACGAGAACAGTGACACAAGAAAACGAGCGAAGATTGATATATACGAGGTTGATGCGTGTGATGCCATTAATATGATCAACGCTTGTAGCTTATATGTGCTACCATTGAGGTGCATGGCTGTAGTTTTTTCTTCACGTTTCCTTATTTTCCGCGAATGCACATAGCTTTTGGACATGGCTGACACGGCTGTCTACCATTACACAAACATGTCTCTGCAGTGCGTAAGCAAACATATTTGGGAGGAGAGCACCGACCGGCGGCCTCTCGGGAGTTTTGTGTCGGAACTCGGGCCTCGTGACGAGTGTTGCCGTGCCGTGCCGTGCCGTGCCGTGCCGTGCCGTGCCGTGCCGTGCCGTGCCGTGACGAGTAGTGATGTCGGCCGGCCGGTGGTGTACGGCGGGGGTCGACCGTCAGGAGCGGATTATCACACGGCACACACAGCGCTGCGATGGCCGGTCCCGGCGAGTGAGGGTCTTTGGACCGCCCTCCGGCCGGCACGGGACGCGTTAGTGACCGTGTAATGGACGCCACCGACCACGCTGATCTGTTGCTCGGTGACTTGGCGGCGGACCATGGCAGCAGCGCTGCACGCGCAGGGTCGCCTCGTTACGTCACCAGTGGCAGGTGAGCCGGAGCCGCCTGGCTCGCTCACCACCTGCCGGCTGACCCTGCAGCAGCTCTGCAGCGTGGCGACAGGCCGGCACCCCGCACCACGGAACCGGTACACAACAGGCGGGGGAGCCCCACCCCCCCCCGGAAAAACACGACCGTACACAGGCCGGCACCCCGCACACGGACCAGTACACAGGCCGGCGCCCCGCACATGGACCGGTACACAGGCAGGCGCCCCGCACACGGACCGGTACACGGACCGGCGCCCCGCACACGGACCGGTACACAGGCTGGCGCCCCGCACACGGACCGGTACACAGGCTGGCTAGGCACGGCTCAAGCTTCATGCCGACCAGACATATGCCTGGATCCAGCTGAGATCCGGATCTCTGTGTCCCGGAATCGACATGGGACACCAGATCCAGGTACACAATAAACCGAGGGATCCACACAGATCCGAGATCTCGATATTGTATGCCTTGGGATCTACAATTTATGTCGAGGGATCCAGGAGGATCCCAGATCTTCATGTATTTTACGCAGATGGATCCACTGAGATCCAATATATCCATGCATTGTATGCCGAGGGATCCACTGGGATCCCAGATTCAACTTCGGGATCCAGACTGATGCCGACACTGTGTCACGGTGGATTGGAGGGGGCGTCAGTGGTGGTTGTCGCAGCGGGCTGGGTGTTGCAGTGTTGGACTACAATTGTCCGGTGTCCATCGACCGACCAGGGCCGCCTCCTCGGTCGAGGAGGACGGGCAGTATATTTTGTCGTCCCGCTGTGGCTGTGTGGTGCCGCGTCCACCGGCGGCCCGGCACTCCTGCTGCGATCAATGCTGACTGTGGGACTCAGACTGACGCCGCCGCGCCGCCGCTCCTCCCAAACTGGCGGCCGTGGAGTGACGTATCAGCTCTGATCATGGCTGTCGATATCAGCTCATGGTCCTATACCGTCCCGTCCCGTCACGCCCCCCCCCCCGCACGAGCCCCGGCTCACGGCAGGTGAATCCTTGGTCCCGGCTCACGGCAGGTGAATCCTTGGTCCCGGCTCACGGCAGGTGAATCCTTGGTCCCGGCTCACGGCAGGTGAATCGCTGCGACACGAGACTGCGGCGTCCCTAGTAGCACACATTACTTTCACAATGTCGTCACAACGTTTTCACGACGAAATTACGTCGTATGAACGTTGTCATAACGTTGTCAGCGTTGCCATGGCGTGACAACGTTATGTGCTACTAGGGGTTGTGGGCCCGGACCTCGCGCCAGACACACTGATAAGTTAACAGGGAAGGGCAGTGGACTGTGACCGGCTGGGACGGAGTCGGACGATTTTCTGACAGGAGACCAGTATCTGCCGTGCTGGCGGCCGCTGCGTTTGAGTCGGAATATAACGGACTGGGCCATTAGTCGTCGTTTCGATTCGCTGGTGTACTGCGTTTCCTGGCATGTTTATTAATGTTCTGGTCGGTCAATGTGAATTATGCCGTCATAATTTGCTCGCGCTGCGCGGCTGTATTTTCCCATGATGACGTCTTCCGTTCTGTTTGGTGTGTGATGTGGCCGTTGTTCTGTTCGGTGTGTTATGTGACCGGTGGAGGGCGGCTGACTATGCAGCCTACGAGTACTACGAGAGCAGCTTCTCAGGCGCGGCGCCAAGCTGCTGCTTTGTTGGTAGATCTAGTCGACGTGATGCGTCTGTGCTGCTCGACCGGACCAGATAGAGCGGAGATGGCTGATGGGATACAGCTCGGCGTCTGTCCCTGGCGAACCCAGCCACGGTGTAGATAGATACATGTATCTGTCATGGATCCACACTTTGTGGTGGCTTTTCACCAGACACGAAAAACAAAGACGGTTAAAAAGGTATTGGCAGTCGCCTAAGCCGAACATATTCAGTAGTCTGCAGAAAGTACATGTATGTATAATGATTACAACACTTCAGTCGCGACCAGACAATATTGCTCGTTTAACCCTATTACTGTCGGGGGGGGGCCGAATCGGCCCCCCCCTTGAGGTTTTTCGCGTATGGGTCATTCATAACTCAACTCAGAATCTTGAAAAACTTGCTGGCTTTTATTCACATTTCATTGCGCATCCGGGAAATGGTGTAGCAGCTGTTTTTTCCAAATTGAAATTATTAGGAAGGTCAGGGCAGTTTTTTAGGGGGTCGTGTTTCGCCGTTTTGACACAAAAATCTTTGCATGGGTTACGGATTACTCATTTTGGAGAGTTTGTGTGTTCTGAAGAGAAGTGTTCAGCAAAAAAAGACATGGTAGAGAATTGTTTATTGTTTTTTTCAGATGGCTTATCTCAAAATATTCAATAATTTTGAATTTTGAATCTCAAATTATTTGGAAAAACTTATTTTTTTCACAATGATGCAAGTTTTTTATTATTCAGATCTGTTTAAAAAACGCAAAGTGATGAGAGAAAATCATGCCAAATAATATGTGAGTAATAGAAAGATTTCAGAGGCTTTGATATTAAATATTTGATGACTGTATGTCAGGGTCAAATGCTGTTCCAATATTAAGCCTATATGGGTGAAACTGAAAAAGAGGGTTTAATACATTGCATCAATCCAACTTATTTCAGTATCATGGTCATTCTTAGGCCCATCTCTGATGAAATAAGAGATTTTTTTTAGTCTACGTTTGACTTTGTACAAGGTCATTCAAGGTCATCAAACAACCTTTTCTATTAATCAATAACTCGTAAAAGTTAACAATCATAGTGACTCACAAAATGGTCTCAAAATGTTTATGTGGGGCTCGCGTCATGACCGCGTCATGTTTGATTTTTATGCTTTTGACCCCAGATTTAGCGTCAGCTTGATCTTATTGAACGCTTGACCTATAGACCCAGGGGTACAAATTTTTCGATTTGCACCAAAGTTCGATATGATTTCGAGAACCGCAATGACTTTTGTGACGCAAACACGAATGGTCACGCCAAAATAAAGTGCTGTTTACTGGTTCTAGCTGGATATCAAAAGTTATTACGAAGCAACATTTTGTGAAAAAATCAGGTTTTTTAATTTTGGTTACCTTACAGTCCATTTTACCATTGACCTGAGGTCATTTCGTATGCGCCTACAGGTTTCGAAAGACAATTAAAACCGCTTTACAGCGATTTGTGGATTCACTCCTAAGCTGCCATAGTATTCCATTGAGATAATGCGCAAGGTTTTGCCTGAAAAATATCATGTTTTGGCCCAAAATAATTTTTGAATGACGTCATTGACCTTGAAGATAATGACCCAAGGTCACCAAAATATTGACAAAAAGAGTTTCAATTGTCGACCTTGAGTCACACACCAAGTTTAATGTTTCTGCTTAATGGCAGCGGCGATCTGAAGGGGGCCGAATAAGCCCCCCCCCCGACAGATTCGTATACTTTTCATCCCTCCAGGAATAGGGTTAAGCACGGCATGGAACGATGATCCACATGATGGACATAGGTCGTTCAGCATGTTTGCGCCCCTGCTTCACAATCTGCGCCTGCCGGCTTCTGTTCGGATACGCGGTAGTGTGACACGACCGGCGTGTCTGGTGTTGTGTTCGTGCAGATTTTGGGCACGCGGTCCAATTTGGTGTCTGCTATGTGCTCAGGGTTGCCGGTCGTCATGACTTGTTGGACTGCAGATACAGTATGGTACTCAACTAGCTGAAACCCAAATCATCATCATCATCAGCTCTGACGCGCGCAGCCAGCCGAGCTGCACGATAGCGTCTGATACGTGGTCACTGCGTCTGCGGCCACTGACTACTCGCGCGCAGAAGTTGGCTATTTTCTGTACGATATGAATTTGGGTAGCACCGCAGGAACCATACACGCTCAAACAGTAGCGCACCACTGACAATGCGAGGGCTTGCACTATGATTTTCATGGTGCCTGATGGCAGCACATGCCGAGCGTGGCTCAGGGCGATCACAACTCCTGTGCACCTGGAGGTCAATGCATCAAGGTGCGTCTTAAAGTTTAGGTTACGATCCATGTGTACGCCTAAGTTCTTAACAGTGGGTGACTCGGTGACATATGATCCGTTAAATTGAAGTGTGACTGTAGGGAGGCTCTCCAGCGTAGCGGGAGTACCAAACACGATCATCTGAGTTTTAGCGGCATTGATCTGTATGTCATTGTAGCAAGGCTATTGGAAGACGATTGAGCACCTCCTCCATGAGAGAAATGGTAGTCGGCAAATTTTGTTTTTCCCGTGATTAGGATCTGTGAGTCGTCCGCGAACTGCACAGTCGTGACGCCGTCCGGAACATGAAAAGTTTGCAAAGAGCATAAAACAGCAGGCAGCTCAGACTCCCTCCCTGGAACACGCCCAAGCTGGGGCATTCCACGACATTTCGACTAGTCGAAAACACCCTCATCTCTCACTTTTTGTTCAAAATTGGCGTATAGGGTTATCTTGGGTCCTGAATTCAGCTGTGTAAATATTAGCTCGATCTGACCTCAGGTTATT
>VOPJ01013860.1:0-39613 GCA_014673585.1 Semibalanus balanoides
TATATATATATATATATAAGAAAATCGTGTGGTTGCAAAATAAAGCAGACCAAATCCGGGAAGAAATTTGAAATTGGGGGTAGGCAAGGTCCGCTAAAAACGGTTTGCCCCCCCCAAACGGCCGGCTGGATCCGCCCTTGACGCCGCGTGGGTTAATGAGACACTGCCACTTTTTAACATTATATTTGAGTTGAAATAGTTATTTTCCGTGCTAACTGCTAGGCATTGCAATTATGTATAATATAAGTTAAGTAACCACCGAGGTAGAATCACAAAGAAATTTGAGTTTGGTTTTTACATCTGAAACATCCCCAGTCCCCAGTGTATTTGAACGGGGACCCTGGTCCGATGACGTCGTCACTCTTTACTAAATGTTGATGATCAGTCGCTTGTCTTACATTTGCCATATATAAGCCGTACATATGGCAGCGTGAAGGTTTTCACTAAATTCCCTGAAATTCTTTCATATGACGTCATCCAGCCCAAATATTAAAACTTAAGTTTTTATGAAATTGAGCACTCTTTGTGGGAAACAAATGTCATAATCGTGTTCGGCAGCAGTTACTTCATATTTAGCACCACAAGTGGCGTACCTACGTTTGATAACTTTTGGGAAGGTGGCAGACGGCTGTGTCACAAACCACGATCCCTTGACGGGTGAGTACTGAGTACCTACCTCGGTAATATGACGAATAAAAAATGTAAAAATGCAGTCGGTATGCATAGGTCGTCCAGCGGAGCGGACGGGTTAGCACAAGTGACCATCGACTGCATCTAAGGACAAGGTCAAGTCAATAATCAATTATAGCGGGCTAGATCGTGCTCCTGGGCCCTGACCCTAAGTGCCCTGGGCGAAATCCTGGCTACGCCCCTGATCAAGGGTCAATCAAAATTCCTGGGATTGGGTTTCAAGACCCGTTTCTTTTCGCGCCTGTACGTACGTACAGCCAGCAGCGCGGACAACTTCCGAAAGTTGGGGGTGGGAGGCGGAGGCATTCTGAAGTCGATTCCCTTCATGCAACTTTAAATAGGCGTAATGTTTAAATCTGACAATGTTGGGGGCGGCTAACCCATTGCCCCCCCCCCTGCTCCTGCGTCTTTGCGTACTGCATAGAATACACATCACGTTATTTTCTACCAGCAGACATTTCTGTAGAATATATTTTGAACCAAATATGGGCTTCTATTATATTGACGTCATGAGTTTAAATTATTATTTCATACATATGCGCTATGCAGACAATAAACCAAACCTTGGGATTGAGGTGTGGCTCGGTTTCGGGACCCGGTTTTCTGGCATCCTCGATTTGAATATCGTAGAAGATCATCAAACAAGCATAGGTGAGATTAAATGAAATGATTACAGAAGGGGATTTTCTGGTTCAGATATTGTATTCATTTAACTCCGAGGTGATATTTGCTAAGTCCTCGGCTGTTGCGCCGATTTTGTCACAGTTGAATGTGGGTGAGTCATGCAATTTGGGTGGGGATTAGGGCTCCATACAAATTATTTTTGTGTTATTTTCATGTAAGCCAATGTTAAGGGGCACATTGGACTGTATATATATTGCAGTATTTGTTGCCAATCTAAATCCGTTGTTTTGGTCTTGGCTTGAAAGGATTGTTTCACGGTTCACATTTGTTTTGGTTTTGAACTGAGATTGAGATAGCCATTATCTTTGGCCGTGATTTAAAAGACGTAACTATTACAACATTTTTTCAAATCTTTACTGTTTTTATGCTATTTAATTTCAAATTGGTAAAATGTGTAGTCTAGTGCTGTTGCTGATTGGCTGACGGTAAGTTTGGAAACTGGTACCTATTCTTTGACTATAAATGGCCATTGACTTTAAAAATGTGGTGATCAATAGTAATAACCTGTCTGTTTGTGCGCTGTGTATAGCTAGTGTAATTAGGGCCAGGCGGTGCAGCTGGTTTGATGTCACTGGTGTCCCATGACAATTGGGTACTTACTGCCAACTAAACAGTTTAAATAATGGGCCTGTTCCATTCGCTCCTCAAACCTCCTCTAACCTCCCAACAGCTACTCAAACAGAAATTATTGTTCTTTGTCTGGCCTCATCCTAAACTCCTCAAAGCCCTCCAAGCTGGCCCCTCAAACCATCCTATAAACTCTCGCGAAATGAAAAAGGGTTGGTTTTTTCAGAGGAGGTGGAGGAAGGCTATGGTAGACTTTAGTGGCCCGGTTTCATTTCAATATGTAATTTCCGGCGCCTTATGTTATGAGACAATTAGAGAAAGAAAAGAGAAACTGAAAAGTGGTAAGTGAATTGGGTGCTGATATTTTGAATTTTTTAATTCATTCCCATGGTTATTACAAATGGAAATTATCAGAACCATGTATTTTATATATTTCATTGTTGGTGGGTCTAGTTATCAGACTTATTTTGATATGCTTACAAACACTTGAAATAATTCATCTCCCAAAATTTGTTTCCTGTGGCGGACCCGCAAATCAGCGCTCATCCAACCTCCTCTAAACTAATCTCATCTTTTTTCTGAGGAGCGACTGGAACAGACCCAATGTTTCATAAACCTAATCTAACCCACCGTTCATAGCCAATAAGTCTGATTGAGACAAAACTTAAATAATATATAAATATGGCCAATGGCCATCAAGTCTGATTGAGACAAAACCTTAAATCATATATGGCCATGAAGTCTGATTGAAACAAAACCTAAATGATGCAGCATCCTAGGATTGCAAAATTTATGTGACATAAAAGACATAAAAGAAGAGTGCAACAAAGAGCCTCCAGGGCCCATACGAGGTTGCACATACCCCCAACCCATCCAGTCTCACCCTCCAGTCCACCCCACCCTACCTAAACAAGTCCCTAAATTCCCACCGAGTTACTTATGAACTAAATCCCTTCTCCTGTATATAGTATTTATCTAATCCTAATTTTGAAGGAGCACGTTACACTGCAGTAAAGCGACATCCCCCCGGTACCTTATTCTAATGTCCTACCACCCTTTCTTGCTTTGAAATGACTTGTCGAAGCCTAGTCACTTTGTTTCATTTACGAGTTTATGCTGATGACCTTTTCTTACACGATTTCCCACTGAATTCAAACATTCCCTTTAAATATCCAGATGCGACCAATTCTCAAATTGAATACTTCAATAAGAATCTTCCTCTTAGCCTTCTTATATCTAGTGAAAACATAACCCAATTTCTTTAATCAAAAATTTCTTCATAGGCATAACTAAATAAAGACAATTTTACCATTTGTTGCCCTTTCCTGGAACTCCCTTTCTAACACCAGCAATCCTTCTCATAATCGTTTGGAGACCCCAGGCTTTGCCACGCAATCCTAAAGAATGGGTCTAACATATGCACAATACGTTAGGTAATTTACTCTTCACTTTTTGTAAGGGTAACATTTCTGTTTATAAGCCCCCCCAGCATTCCAAGCGCCTTTGTCCTAGAAATTCATACGACCTGATCCCGAACGCATTGATTAGTCTGCGCTTGTTTACCGGTGGGATGGATACCCATCCTTTCGAACGTCGGGCCCCGATACAATCAAAATGTTTGTTGTCAAGTAGCGTTAGCCATTATCTATCCTAATGATCGGGATAAGCAGCTGCCTGAAGTTTTGTTTGAAATTTAGCCAATTAGAAAATATCCTGAAACCCTAGAAAATCCTTCCAGACCTGTCAAATATAAAATCGGTTTCTCTTATCTAACAAAAGCTGGAAAGTCTTGACTCCCGTCCGACAGCACCTGATCAGCAAAATGGTATTCGCATTGTCCATCGTTACGCACGCACGTGCGTAACATTCCGTGTTCACGTGCTAATATTTTGAGGGTCATTTTAAAATGAAAAAAAATGGCCAACTTCAAAATGTTTTGAGGCCAAAAGTTTAAATTTTGAAGGTTAAAGGCATTGTTTGCACCAAATTGACAAAAAGCCTGGATTTATCAAATACCCGTCCCCAGAGCCAACAAACAACACCTGCACAACATACACCTCACAGCAAACATAATATATGTATATCATTTGGCACCACACTGCCTTCTTGGACATGAACCCATGATACCTGGGTGACATAAAATCCCGACGTTACACTCGGACCCACTTTGTCGTTGTTCACGACCTACCTGTGGCAAAACAGTTTAGTTTAAGAAATAGTCTTGTTTAGCCCAGCCGAGGGTCCAAACATACTAATTTCTAGTTTTTATTATACTCTTCCGAGTTAAGATTTTGTCAATTTGGGTCTAAGAACGATTTGTGGGTAAATTAGGCCAATCAGTCTGTGAAGTGTTCCCTTTTTGTTTATTTCTTCTTCGAATTCCTGGGAAAGCTCAAGTAGACGTTATGGCTGCAGGATGTGCGTGATATTGGTGTTGGAAGTGGGTCCAAATTTGGTTTGTTGGAATTGTCCATTGGTGTCAATTAATCTCTTTTGGCCTTGGAGTGGGTCCATTTGATGGTGTTTTTTTTTCCATTTTGGTGGCGAGTAGCCTTTTGGTGTTGTTATGTCCGTTTTGGTGATCTATTAATAGGGAGCCTTAGGAAAGTACTGCCATTTGGAACAGCTGATTCTGATGGATGAGTTTGCAAAAGCTGGTTTATCGTTTTGTCTTTTTAGACTGATTTTTCACTCTATAGTTTTTCAGGCTTAATTTTTCACCCTCTTTAGTTATTTTTATGCTGAATTTTCCACTCCACACCCTGTTTTCTAAGCAATTCTAGGACCCTGAAATGATATATGGCCATCAATTCCAATCAAGACAAAACATAAAAATATATATTTTTTAAATAAATTTAGTCTGAATATTTTGTATGGATGGCTTTCCGAGGTCAGGACCAGCGCTAAGCAGAGCTTGTTGCGCTGGTCCTGACCTCACCACCCGATTGCACAATTCCTGTTGGCCGGCAGAATTTAGTGACAAAAGTTGTATGTGCCCGACATACCTGGACACTGTCTGCCCTGCTCGCTGACGTCACCTGGCCTGGTTATATGGCCATTAAGTCTGATTGGAGACAACCTAACGATACACTAGTGATGTCATTAAACAGCTTCACTGCCCACTCCTTGCTACACTACCTACACACAGCACCAACTGCCAGGTACCTTAGTCAAAGATTACTGGGAAACTGGCAAAATTTATAATTTGTATAAATTTATTCCATAATCGGGAATGCATTTTCTAAAAATGGGAACTCAAATTAAGGGTGAAGAAAAACATATTTTTTACTTGAAAATGGCATATGCAAAATACATTTGTGTCATTTAGGAAATGTTCACTTATTGCTTTCACCCATGATCTGAAAAGTTTTGATTTTTTCTAGTAATAAAGTCACATTAAAAAATACAAATATTAATGGCGGGAACCAATTGACTGTCACTGCAGCACTAATCAAATCGTGCAGATTAGGTTAAAGTTTTTCTTCTTCTAATTTTAGATTCAAATAAGCTCAATAAGACATAAAGTTGGTTGGATGACCATTAGTATAGCCCAAGCTTTGACTTTAAAAATTATATAAAAGCAATTGATGCCATAAACATAAAAAACTATGCCAAAAATACTCCATCGCTAAGCTGAACTTAAATCTGCCAGACATAAGCTGCGTATTTGCATCATTGCTTGCGCAAATTGCTCTAAAGCATTTTTTTTTATACAGTACTACCAAAAATGGAAGATTTCTTAAATAGGAAAGTTGGCCACAGTTTCGCCAACTGACAGCGACTTTAAGATTCTTGGTCCTTGGATACAAACTACTTGTATTTCTCAAACCTTAGCTGGTTTACCTGCTGTGTTTGGGCGCCATATAACTATTTTGTTGCGGCGCCCTTAAAGGGAATAGTTCACCTTTAACATAGGGTTTTGAGTTGAGATAGCCAAGTTGTGCGCATTGCTCGAAAAGGGACTTGTGACGGGCTTTCAACATTTTCCAAGAAAACCTCTTATTATTTAATATTCAGGTCCTAAAGTTCGGGGACCGGGTATACCCGGCAAACTCAATCGCTGCATGGCTGATTTTTGGCTGAGATGACGTAATGATTATGACGCACGGATGAACGTAAGACTTGGGGAAAAGTAAAGTGCTTGGAACAAAACCATACTGTTTCAGTACCTTCATTCTTTTTTGATTGCAAGAATGAACTTTGTCACGCGTAATGCTATGCATAGTGATTTTTGATGTTTAAAATCTTCTATAAAACATTTGTATATACAACGTTCTGTAGCGTATGCGTAGCGTTCAGCGCTGGCCTTAACGTTCCAGGCTCGCGTACAAATTGTTAATCTGTCCCCTCCCCACTTCCACCGAACCCCACCTCGTACAGTGCGCGTGGTGCCGCTGTTTGATGGCCGCCCGCGGAGCAGTCGCCCGCTGAGTGATAAGAGCCGACCGGGAGGCCGAGACCGCGTACGCCAGTGGACGTGTAGCACGTGGCTATTGACCTTGTGACACATTTAATCCAGACGGACGCCCCAGAGCACGGACATGAGCGACGATGGCGGTCTGGACACTTACACTTTCATAGTGAAAATCTAATAGTGACGAATACCTTACTTAAAGCAAAGTACTGTGATGGTTTTCAAAGTGTTATATTTCGGCATCTTCAACAAGTACCCTACTTGAGGGACGAGTACCCACCATGTATACGACACGGATCCCTCACTAAATCGATGACGTTGGGTGCTTCTCAGCCAGCTGATTTCGCATTACTTTGAGGAAAAAAAAATATGAAATATCACCAAATAATTGACATTTTAATTTGCATTTTCGCGTAAAATATAGGTTTCTTTGAATCTTACTAGTAATATGGATACTTTAATTTCTTGCTCTCTTCAATCATTTCTGAGCCTTTTCTTCGTTTTTTCAAGGTTGAACTATTCCCCTTTAAGCTTTCTAATCATCATTCACTACCTGCTGGGGTCAGGGTGCATGTATTTTATCTGGACATTGAATTGGATTGAAACTAGGGAATTATAGGAAGAATATGAAATAGGGAATATATAAACTATGGAAGCTAGGAAGAAATGTTGTTGTAGACTGTAGTGCTGTGATGTTGTCCACACCAGTTGGAGTCTTTAAGCTTGTTTTGAATCACAGGATTTTTTTCTTAACCGCGCGGCGTTAGGGGGGGGGTAAATATTACCCCCTCCCGGATTTCCGCAATAACTTGAAAAACTTCGTAACAGATAACGACGCCAAAGTTTTCAGTACCATTATCCAGCATCAATTTGACGTCTTCCAAAAAAAAAAAAAAAACTTTGGAGAGATAATGATCCGTTTGATGACGTCATGTCATGCCCATTTTGGGTTGAATTAACGATAAATGTTTGATGCATCGTTAAGAAAACATAGTCTTTAATGGCAAATTGCAAACGCAAAATTGTATATTGAAGGAAATTTTTACATTCTCTACAAAATGCCAAATTTTTTCGGATTTCCAAATTTGGGGTTGTTGACCCCCCAAAAAACGAAAAAAATCAGAAATATCCCCCCCAAAATTAAAAGTTTTTAAGGTATTGAAAAACCGAATACCTACATAAGAGATCCAAGTTGTAATGGAATAACCCAAACCAAATTCAAAGCAATATCTTCATTTTTCCAGTTGACTGATTGCTCCCCAAGGCATAAGTAGGTAATGACGTCATTAAAAAAACGTTTTTTTTATTTTTTGACCCTGATACAGATATATAAATTGTAATTTTTGTTGTTTATGAGACAAAACTGACCTAGAAACATGCATTGCTTTATTCATATTAGTCAGTTTACCCAGTTTTGACTTAGTGACCTGATTCTTGACCTTTTATGGGGTCAAGTTGGTAAAAATGGATGACTGCTATCGATTTTTTACGCTGCAAAATAACCCTTAAAACATGTGTCACAAGACTTTCTTTGACCTCTCTTTGACAGTGACTTTTTTGTGACCTTGACCCTTGACCTTTGGCCATGCAATTTGCACTTTACCTAATGCACGAGATGTATTACACCTTGAGAGCTTCATGTTGCATTGATAGTCTTAACAAAGGATTATTAATGAAAGTATGAACCATTAACTCCAATTACTCGAATTTTTCCATTATGGACCTGACCGTGACCTGACATTTGACCTAACGTTGAAAAAAAAAAATCGGGTGTGTATTCGATCGTTTCATTGAGAGCTTTCGATCGCCGCCTTGCGCGTCTCGCTGCGGTTATTGGTTCGGAAGATAAGAGAGGGTAAAATTTACCCCCCCTACGCCGCGCGTTCGGCTGGAGACCCATACGCCGCGCGGGTTAAAGTATTTTATATTTAAAACAAAAAATCAGATACAATTTATTTTTACTTAAATTATAAAGCAAAGCTGTGTCTGAAATTTATTGTTCACAAAATATTATAGTGGCGAGTATCAGACACAAACGGCGCCGTTGATACATGCCAACAGGGGTGGCTCTTTCATTTAGGCAAGGTAGGCAATGCCTACCATTGTAAATATCTTGAAGGCAAGTGTTATTATCTGTCTGCAATAATGGTAACAGACACGTCCTAACTCCCAGGCGTGGATCGGAGGGGGGGGGGATCAGGGCGCCACTTTCCTGAGATCGGGTCGTGTCCAGGTCGCGCCCGCCTAGCGCGCCCGTAGCCCGTACGGCGCAACTTTCAGGTTCCCATCACGCTCCACGCTTCCCCCGCTCCGGTTCAACAAATTTCCGTGACCCTCTACCCCCCCCACCTGATCAGTAAGATCCGCTGACGGTGATCTCTATATGTGGTGCATCCTGACAGAAATCCTGTATTCGTGTCTGATACTGACGTACTAAAGCACAATGCACAGGTATCATTTGCAATTTTTCTACAATTGCTCAATATGAGCAATGCTCATATTTCACAGTTAAATCACCTCAGAAACATTTCATATCAGTTTATCAGAGTGGTTGTCTGAGCGGTCTGAGCTACAAAATCTGTTGTTTACATCATCAAAGTTAACACGCGCACTGGAGGGGACACTTTTGTGCCCCCACGTGCTTTTTTCGTGAATATCTCGAATACTAAGTGGCGCAGGGCGGTGGTGTTTGTGCGACATTTACGGCAGCACAATAGCGGATCGTTAAGCTTAAAAAAGAAATCGGTCGGTAAATTTTTGAGTTAAATGGATTTGAATTCCAAGATGGCGGCCAGAATCGAGGTCGGCGAAGCGAAGTTTGAATGTTCTGGCTCTTATACTTTCTGAGATATCAGGGAGGGGGCATTTAAGTGCCCCCCTCCAGTGCGCGTTTGTGGCATACCCCTCTCCAGTGCGCGTGTTAAGTTACTTTTTTAGAAACAAATATCACAATTGTTTTCAGCAGCTATTTATTTATTATTTTACTACAACCGACTTACATTTGACAACTTTCAGAAGGGGGAACATTTCTTAAACCCTATTCCGTGTTGGATACAAAGTAAACGAATCGGTCGGGAATCTCGGCTGCCATAAGGGGTAGGGTCATGCAATTTAGTCGGTGGGTGTGGTCTATGAATATCTTTATTTTTGTAAAAATGTAATGACCCTGGGTCAATATCTTCAACGTCAAATGACGTCATCAAAGGGTATATTTGCCAAACTATGAAGTTTTTCAGGAAACCTTGCCATTATCTCGGAAACTAAAGCAGCTAGGAAGAATTCGAAGAAGAAGAAAAAAAAAACTAAAAAGCCATTCAAATTATTTTTCACCATCATGTCATCAGAAATGACCTCAGGTCAATAGTAATGGCTATAGAGGTCTTCAAATGTAAACAAACCTGTTTTTAGGCAAAAGTTTGTTCTTTTTTAAGCTTTTTTAAGCTTTTTAGCTTATTACCTAAATAATTTAGAGTAACGATTTTGATACCATCGTGTTTCTTTCATCAATGCGGTTGGAAAAATACAAATTTGTTGAATTCCTAAATTTGACCCCGGGTTAATGTCAAGGTCAAAGTGTCATAAGTCGGTAAAGTTGCACATTAACAGATGCGGTTTGACGAGAAAAACGTTTGTGCACCAGTTGCGAGTCTCTACGATCATCCTGTCACGGATTATTGACAAAATGGTGTTCGTGACCTTGCATGACCTTTCAAATGGTCACTGACGGAAAATTGCATCTTGGTCATCGGAAAGGGCCTAAGATGACATGATACTGAAATAATTGGTTTGATAGAATGTGTTTTAGAATGATTTTGCATTTTTTACCATATATTTATCATCGAGGGTTAGCATGTAACCTTACTTTAAGGTCATCAAATATTTAGATATTGACCTGAAATTTTCAATAGCTTTTTATTGGCATGTCTTCTCTGGCATATATTCCGTTTTTTCTTCAACCAAAAAGCAAGTAAAAAATACATCATTTTGAAGAAGAAAAAATGTAAAAAAATAGATTGCTATCGCAAAGACCACTCAATTCTCTACCGATGCTTTTTCGCTAATACTTTGCTGCATCAAACAACTCTCCACCATGCAAAAGTCAAAAGTGGGTCAAAACGGCCGAACATGCCCCCCCCCTAAAACGGTCCTGGAACCCCTCCTAATGCATCGTTTTTTATGCACACCATTCAATGCGCAATGCAATGTTGGTAAAGTCGCCAAGTTTAACCCTCGCTCTACGGGAGCGTTTTTCACCTTCACCTTGCGGGGGGGGGGGCTGGCAGGCCCCCTGCTTACTTCCAAACCAAGCAACATATAGCAACGCGGAAAAAAAACAGCATGTTGCCTGTCATGTGAGGAATCTGATGATACATAATTTTTGGTTTTCAGGTCAACAGGTGGTGACCTTCCAGGTCTAGTGAAAGACATAAGATCGACCACGTCCAAAAATAGCGATTTTGCTCAGACCGTCTTAATGATTAAAGTTATGAACATCAAATTATTTGGTTAGCGTCAAGTTGTTGGCGTTTGATTAGTTCTATCTGATTGCCATTATATTCTGATTTTACGGTTGGGGTTTAGTTTTGAACTAGTGATTAATCATCGCCGCTCGACACGTCCCAGAAGTGGTTTTGGTTTTTGCTTTTTTTTTTTATGTTTTTTTTTTTTTTTTTTTTTTTGTTTTTTGCTTTTGTTTTTTTTGTTTGTTTTTTGGGTTTTTTTTGTGTGTGGTTTTTTTTTTTTGGTTGTGGTGTTTGGTTTGGTTTTGTTGGTTTGTGTTTTGTGTTGTTTTTTGTTTTTTGTTTGGGTTTTTTTGTTGTGTTTGTTGGGGTTCTTTTTTTGTCTTTTTTTTTGTTTTGGGTTGGTGTTGTTTTTTTTTGTTAGTGGTTTTGGTGGGTGCTGGGGTGGTTGGGTTGGATTTGGGTTTTGTGGTGGTTTGTGTTTTTGGGGGTTTGTTTGGGGTTGCGTAGTGGTTGCGAATAGGAACATTCAGAAATGAATAAAGATGGAGAGATTAAATGTGGTAAAAAATGGGTATCTTAGAGAATGAATATATGTTGTTAATGCAAAAAAGTATGTTCCTCGACCTTTGTGTGGGTGGTTCTCGCTGTAAGATTAAGGAAAGATTGTGTTTTGTATGGTGTCAAGGGTCGTTTTGGAATCGTTCGTTCAACAAAAGTAAAAAAAAGTGAATTAAAGAAAATGACGTCATAAAGTTTTTCCTTATCACTTTTAGGAGAGTTCCATCCAATCTTAGTCAATAAATAGAGATAACTGCTTGAAAGGCTTTTTGTTTTGGTAATTGTCTTATGCAGGTTCTCTCCACCTATATTCCGTGATGTTTATGTTTGTCGAGTTAAATATTTTTTTTTCCTTTTCTTTGAAATTATGATTTTTGTGGAAATTTTTCAAAAAAAGAAAAATCGTAATTTTTGTCTTTTTGGGGTAAAAAACACAATGTTTTGAAATTCAAAAATTGCCAAATTAAAGCAAATGTCATTTAACGACTTTCTGTTTTCTATTTGCTGCCAATCCTGCAAAACTATTTTCTATGATTTGTCAAACATTTATATTTTACGAACATGACATCAAAATCTCCGAATCTACTTGACCAATTTCAACGAAATTTCGACAGGATATATATAGTTGTTGTAAACTCAGTTACTAAAAATTTCAGAAAGATGCGCAGCACGTGTAAATAGTTATTCATGAAAAACCTCTGGGGGCGCCTGTCAGTCCCCCCCCCCCGTAGGCCGAGGGTTAACCCTCGCCTTACGAGGGGCTGACACAGACAGGCCCCCCTGAGGTTTTTCTAGAATAACTTTTTACACATGCGGCGCATCTTGCTGAAATTTATCCAAATAGGTTAAATAGTTTGGGAGCTAATGACGTTTTAGTGACGTCATGCTGGTAGAAAAACGTTTAATATTGGAAAAATCGTAGAAAATTGTTTTGCAGCAAAATGCATACAGAAAACGGAAATGAAATAAATGACATTCTCTTTAAGATTGTTTTCTCGGAATTCCAATTTTTTGTTTTTCACCCCCCCCAAAAGGGGTAAAAAACGGATATTTTGGTAAAAATCACTACAAAATCACAATTTTGACAGATATTTTAAAACCGGAATATAGGTGAGTGCCGATTATAAACAATACTCAAACCAAATTTCAAAGCAATATATCCATTTTGACTGAGCGATGGCTCACTGAGTGAAAGAAACTTATGACGTTTTTTTTTGTTTTTGTTTTTTGGCCGGACACGAACAAATTAATACTTTTTTGTATTTCTGAGACTAAGTGGTCTAGGCACATGCCCTTTTGTTTTCATTATCAAATTCTAGTTTTGAGGTTTTCTTATTGCTATTCTGGACGTGATCGAGTCGAGCTTTCTAATGCTAATCGCCCATAGCAATTATCATCTATGGTGACGACTTCAATGACCTAAGAGGTTATGAACTAACCCGGACATAAACAGCGATTTATGGTCAGATAGCTAATTCAACGACCAACAACTTGGATGTTATCCAAATCATTTCATTTTCACAACTTTAATGATGACGATGGACAGAGCAAAATCGTTTTTTTGGATGTGGTCGATTTTGGGTCATTCACTTGATCTGAAAGGTCATCAGTTGACATGAAACCTACAAATTGCATAGTGTTAGAATTCCTCAGTCACATGACAGGCAACATTGGTTCTTATGTTCTTGTCAGCCCCCCCCCGTACGGGAAAGGTGAGACACGTTCCCCGTACAGGCGAGGGTTAAGATTCTAGGTTGAATATGGATTACTGTACGCGAAAAATCTTCAGGGGATTCGGCCACCTTGCTATGCTTGCTTGGCTTGCTTTGCCTTGCTGCTGCCTTGCTTTTGCCTTGCTTGCTGCTTGCTTGCTTGCTTGCTTGCCTTGCTTTGCTTGCTTGCTTGCTTGCTTGCTTGCTTCTTGCTTGCTTTGCTTGCTCGCTGCTTGCTTGCTTGCTTGCTTGCTTGCTTGCTTTGCTTGCTTGCTTGTCTTGCATTGCTTTGACTTGCTTGCTGCTTGCTGCTTGCTTGCTTGCTTGCTTGCTGTTGCTTGCTTGCTTTGCTTGCTATGCTTGCTTGCTTGCTTGCTTGTTTGCTTGCTTGCTTGCTTTGCGTTCTTGCCTTGCTTGCTTCGCTTGCTGTGCTTTGCTTTCTTGTCTTGCTGTGCTTTGCTGCTTGCTTGCTTGCTTGCATGCTTGCTTGCTTGCTTGCTTGCTGCTTCTTTGCTTACTTGCTGCTTGCTTGCTTGGCTTGCTTGCCTTGCTGCTTTGCTTGCTGTGGGTTTTCGGGATATTCCTACCGTTTTTTTTCACTGCACTTGATTAATCAAAAAGTATTACCTGATAATTTGTATTCGTAAATATATACACATGGTATATTGGGGCTACGTGAAAATGTTTGACACAACAACAGAAACTGGTCATTCACTTTCAATAAGTGAACAAAAATACAATTACCAAGCGAAGATGCCTTTATTAGCACTTGTGCTTTGACTTCGAATTCACCTTTACACAGGTGAAGTTAATCGGAAAATAAAAACTAAAGGTGCCCGAGAAAGGTGCAGGTAAGTAATTGTTTTACTATTGGCAGACATAACAACAATGCTTATCAGTTGCCGGACACAAATGAAATAACTCGCTCCGTCTGCTTCATGCCATGCATGCCTTACTAGTAATGATAATATTAACCTGTGAATGAATAAGAAAAAACAGGTTAGGAAAATATTGGTATTTGTAGCACCTGATTTTAATGGACGAGTTCTGAAAAACTGAGTTCATCATGCCTTTTTCAGGCTGATTTTTTCACTCTATAATTATTTTTAGGTGGAATTTTCCACTCTCTTTTGTTATTTTAGGTCGAATTTTCCATTCCGCACCCTGGCTTCAAAGCAATCCTAGGACCCTGCTGCAGTGACCTGAAACACAAATATGGCAGCTTATGGCATACTTTGTTGTTGTCATATGGCTAGAAGACGCATTTTTGTTATGGCTTAGTACACATCGTGCACAATTATAAACATCATGTGAGGAAGGAAGGAAATACATGTTTATTCATGTCAAAGGGTCGAGTTTTGTGGCAAACAAGTGAATAAACCCACTACTAGTAGGCAACCCAACTCCAACATTACATATGGGTCCAATTAGTTGAGCCGGAAGAGGATTGGGCTCGAGATCCATGCGTTCGGGTTCTAGTTTGGCTGCTGGCGAGGCCGTTTGTCCATATTTTCAGTCTGCTGGGCTCGGCGTGACTGACGGTAAACGGCAGCAGTCGCATCGCTGAATTGCTGTCCCACTCCCAATACCACGGACGACTCATGCCTGGTGTATAACTATCACTGTGTGGTGTTGACTCCGCGCGTCTCCGGCAGGCTGGTGTCCGCCGCCCCGGCCGGCAGCTCCCCCGCAGTAGGCGATGGCCGCCATCCGTAAGAAGCTGGTAATCGTGGGCGACGGCGCCTGCGGAAAGACCTGCCTGCTGATCGTCTTCAGCAAGGACCAGTTCCCCGAGGTGTACGTGCCCACCGTGTTCGAAAACTATGTCGCCGACATCGAGGTCGACAGCAAACAGGTCGGTACATAGTGAGGTTAGATCGCATGTGTCCTGCATTAGCATTTTAAGGTTGGTGATTGTTGTTATTTGTGGCTGAATATGAGAACTTTCAATCTGGGATATCAAATAATTTATTTTATGACATATGCTTATATGTTTCCTTGAGCTCTGTTTCCCGTGGAAGTAATCCCTCTAGTGGCCACATCTCCGATGGTGCATGCACTATGCAATGTACTCTCACTGCGCACACTTCGCAGTGCATGTTTGTCTGATAACGTTCTTTTTTAATATAACTGATGTAATGCATTCGCTTCTCAGGATACAGGGTTACCACTAGATGTCCGGCGCTGTTGCAGTTAGTGTGCAGGGTCGCCACCAGATGCGTCAGTTTGTCCCGGATGCCTGTTGCCGTGCGATAGTAGTTCGCGGGGTCGCCCCCAGATGGCGGGCAGTGCGTGACGGCAGTTTGCTGAGTCAACCCAGCTATCAGCCGCCTTGTGACGGTAGTTTGCTGGGTCGCCGACAGGTGGAGCTGGCGCTGTGGGACACGGCCGGCCAGGAGGATTACGACCGGCTGCGTCCGCTCTCCTACCCAGACACGGACGTGATTCTGATGTGCTTCTCGATCGACTCGCCCGACTCGCTGGAGAACATCCCCGAGAAGTGGACGCCCGAGGTCAAACACTTCTGCCCCAACGTGCCCATCATCCTCGTCGGAAACAAAAAGGTAGGTGGACGGTAGTCAGCCGCTAGGTGTCACCTCCAGGTCTGGCAGGAGCCTGCGTGAGTTTCGCTGTTCTTAATCCGCCGAGGGTCGCTAACAGAATGTCTTCGCCGCTCACACCATGCTGTGGTCGTTCCTTTGATAATTTAGAAGGCTTATGCGGCACTGAAGAAACTCGCTTGGTGACGGGAATAGCTTGTGTGGTCATTGCAAACCCCCAAGGAGCATACATTAGTTGGGTAAAATTTACTGCAACATTCTGCTGAACTACATTTTGTTAAATAGTGCCTCTCGGCGCTGAAATTCCTCTCGTGGCCTTGATTTCTCCCCGCGTTTCCGAGAAACTGATTTGTTCAGATGTATATATTGTTGAGTATTCTAGCTTAAGCATGGTTCTTTCAGCATGTCTGTAATCTTCGTACCCAAGCCGTGTATTTAACCGTCTCTTAAGTTCTCCCCTCAGCGCGACCCCACCGTTTGTTTTCTGACGTGTCTGTGTTGCGCGCGGCAGGACCTGAGGAACGACCCCAACACCATCAAGGAGCTGAGCAAGATGAAGCAGGAGCCCGTGAAGTCCGAGGACGGACGCACCATGGCCGAGAAGATCAATGCCTTCGCGTACCTCGAGTGCTCTGCTAAGAGCAAGGAGGGCGTCCGGGAGGTGTTTGAGACGGCCACACGCGCTGCCTTGCAGGTACGGCCGTACCCGGCGCCAGTGGCTCTGAGTCTGATATTGGGAACAGGGACTGAATTGGGGGATTATTTGGATTTTTAACAAGCCTAGGCCCATCTTTCTGGGAAAATGATGTCAATGATTAGTCAGAGGTTGGTGTTTTGGTAAGAGAATATACATTCATGTAATGCATATGTGAATTATCCCGTCAATTAATTGACACTATGCAATGTTAATCCCGTCAATTAATTGACACTATGCAATGTTAGCGGACTCGTCGCCATGTGTGTGTGTGTGAGGCGCAGAACGGTACGACATAGGTGACCTTTCAGCCGGACATCAAACGTTACTGCACCTCAGCCCGCTGACTGACCCGTTCCCGTGCCGTTACAGGTGAAGAAGAAGAAGAAGAACCACTGTAGGCTGTTGTAGACGATGCTGCTGTGTGGCCACCTGCGGCTGCTGCCGCCGCCGGGTCCCAGGGACACCGCCGCGCTGCGCTGCGTGAGCTCTGATTCAATAATTCGGTGATTGTGTGCCGCCGTGGCCGGCGCGCCGGGCCTCTCCGCTGTCGTCGCTTCCAGCCCGTACATATATCTGTATCCGCGCTCGTGGCTTGCGTGCTGTTCGCCCCGCCTGTCCGCTTGGCTCCGCGGTCGCTGACGGCCGGCGCTCTGGTGCGCTCGGCTGCCGCCAGACGGCGATCAGGTGCGCTCGGCTGGCGCAGCTCCGGGTCGAGATGGGATGGCGCCGCTGCGCGTGGCTTCAGGGCGCGTCGCTGTCACAGAGAGAGCACAAGGGAGCCGCTGTCGCCGCCTCGGCCGCCCGCTGGTTGCGCCGCCGCGTTTGACTGTCAATGTGTGGCATTGTGTAACCATTATCCTCAGTATCTAAAGCTACCGTTTAGTCGTAGGCGGCGATTGTCACAACTGCAACTGCAGCGAGGTGCTGAGATGTTTTGATATCTCCATGGATCCTTCGTACCAATAAATTTATTTTAATGCCATGAAATGTGTTGCAGATTACATGCACGAAAGCATGACGCCACACGAGAGGCGCGTTTCGTCGGCGAACATGCCATGACAGACACATGCTGAATAGTTCATGTTTTTCTTGGACACGATGATTCCATGGTAGCTGACCATTGTGGTGGCTTATAAGGCTCCTCCCCAACCACCGAAGAACAGGCTCCGCCCTATGCCGAACCGAGCCGCGGGTGGCAGGGGAGAGGCACCTACGGAACCCGCGGACGCCCGACTGGTTAGCTCCATTGGTAAAGACGTTGGTTAACGCAAAGGTAATGGGTTCGAGCCCCATGCTGGCTGGGGCGACTTTGGCAACCTGCTAGCTCAGTATATTGACGCTCCTGACATGAGCGTCTCGGTGTAGCGCAATCGGGGCGACGAATCTTTGAACGATTATCAACAAAGGAAAATGTGCCATTTTCCGAGGAGGCACCATACTCAACCCCTCGTGAAGCCGGAGGCCGCGTATCGACCCAACCTCCATAAAGGTTAGGTCAGGTTTGGTTATGACATTACGATTGCGCTGCTCCGAGACGCTCGTCTCCTGACATGCACATGGGATCTGCATTGGGAGACTGGACTGCTAAAAGGCGAAACACGGGAGTTGTGCCTGACATTTCTGGCGCGCAGCTGACTAATGGCTCTCACGTGTGGCCACTTACTGCGCTCCTCACTAATGAGCTCCGCTCCCGATAATGAACAGCATTACACAGGGGCGGTCGTGGTGCACGACTTTCTGCTGTTTGAAACTCCTATTACTGAAACAGTGAAGCCGCTCCGATCTATGGAACGGTCAGCTAGCGCGCTCGTGACTGACACAATTACACTGGATGGCTTCACTGTCGCGACCCAGCCAGTTCGGCTATCTGGTCAGGTGTTGGTCCCGGCCTGTATCCGCCGCTGACCGGCTGTCCGCCCAGCTGTGCGGTCCGGCGCTACTCCGGCCCGGCCTGCTACTCCACTTCAGCCGCCTCCTCCGGTACAGGCAGAGCGACACTTCACACACGGAGCGCCCCGTGACCATGAGCTGCCCCGGCTCCACCACCGAGCAGGCCTCTGACCCTGGCCCGGCCACCCCGGCTGGCTGCGGGAGTGACCCAGCTGACCTGGCCTCTGACCCTGGCCCGGCCACCCCGGCCGACCTGGCCTCGCTGATCCCGGCCGGCAGGGAGGACATCACCGCCGAGTGGCTGGCGTTCGTGTTGAGTCGGCGACAGGAGACGGCCGCCGTGGCCGCCGCCGGCCGGCTCCAGTTCGCCGTGACGGCCGGCGCCGCGCCCGGCACCAACTACGCCACTGCCGTGTACGCCGTGCACGTCACCCAGCGGCGCCCGGACGGCCCCGACTGCGGCGACAGTGCCGCCGAGCAGCGCCGCCTCATCGTCAAACTGCCGCACGACGACCCGTTCGGCCGCTTCTTCTGCTTCGCCACGCGCTGCTACGAGCGTGAGATCCTGTTCTACGCGCGGCTGGCGCCGGCACTGGAGTCGGCGCTCGGCCGGCCGCTGGCAGTACCGCGTTACTACCACGGCGCCACTGACGGCCGCGGCGGCGTCGTCATGGCCATGGACGACCTGCGCGCCGGCGGCTTCCGCATGCCGGCCGCCGCCAGTCGGCTGGACCTGCCGCACGTGCTGCTGGTGGTGGCGGCGCTGGCGGACGTGGTGGGCGCCGGCCTGGCGCTGCAGCAGCGCGGTGGGCCGCCGTCTGAGCTGCTGGGACAGCCGCTGCTGCAGATCGGCTCCATGTGGGCCGGCCCGAGGATGGAGGTGGACCTGATCCAGGCCGGTCTGCTCGGCTACATCAGCTTCCTGCGCCACTACCCGGGCCGCGAGGGCAGCGCGCGGAAGCTGGAGGCGCTGCTGGACTCGGCGCGCCAGCTGATGGTGGACGGTATGGACGCCGGCGGCCGACTGCGCTCTGTCTGCCACGGCGACCTCTGGAAGCTGAACATGATGTTCCGCTACCCATCCGAGGAGGAGGGCGGCGGCGGTCCGCCGGACGCTGTGATGCTGCTCGACTGGCAGCACTGTCATTACGGTAACTTCCTGGTGGACCTGTTCTCCGTGCTGGTGAACAACACGGACCGCCAGTTCCGGCGGCGCCACACGGAGGACGTGCTGCGTCACTTCTACGAGCGGCTGGTGAGCGCGCTGGCCGAGGCCGGGCTCACGCCACAGGAGGTCGATCTGAACTGGCAGCAGCTACGGGACGACTACCGCAGCTCGATGAAGGCGGCGCTGATGAGGGTCATCTTCGACGTGGTCCTGCCGCTGGCCGCCGACGGTAAGCAGCCGACGCCGTCTCATACGGGCCAGCGTCAGCTGCAGCATACATACTCATATAAACTTTTCCTTTCAAAACTGGTGGCTTGTCACTATCAGTTATCTACCGTACCATTATGTTGTAGTTAAGTCAAGATACTAACTAACATGAATGTTGCGATCTGATGTGATAACTTTTGAATGTGATGTGAATGTGATGTGAATGTGATGTGAATGTGATGTGAATGTGATGTGAATGTGATGTGAATGTGAATGTGAATGTGATGTGAATGTGATGTGATGTGAAAGTGATGTGAACGCGGTGTGAATGTGATGTGAACGTGATGTGAAGGTGGTGTAAATGTGATATGAAAGTTATGTGCATGTGATGTGAATGTGATGAAAATGCGATGTAAATATGATTTCAATGTGATGTTAATGTGAACGTGATGTGAATGCGATGTAAATGTGATGTAAATATGATTTGAACGTCCCAATAAACATTTTGATGTCGGGCCGACGTCGAAAGATGTCGGCATCTCGGCAGGCAGTCGGCCCAATGTCGGCTAAACGCCATATGTCCGCCTATGCCGAGGTCCAGTCGACATCAGGCTGACGTCGGCCCGACGTCCAGCTGAGGTCAAGCCGATGTCGGCCCGACGTCGGCTGGACGTCGGCATAGGCGGACATATACGACGTCCAGCCGACGTCGGGCCGACGTAAAAACCCACGTCGGGCCGACGTCGGCCTGGTTACTGGGGTCACGGGGTGGTATGAATGTGATGTGAATGTGATGTAAATGTGAGAGTGATGTGAGTGTGATGTGAATGTGATGTGTTTGTTTATTGGGGTTTAAGGGCGCGCCGACATCTTTGGGTCAATTTGCGCCCATTTGAATGTGATGTGAATGTGAAGTGAATGTGAGTGGATGTGATGTGAATGTGATGCGAATGTGATATGAAAGTTATATGAATGCGATGTGAATGTGATGCGAATATGATGCGAGAGTGATGTGATCTGGTGGCCTAATTCCGGTACTGGTACGTCATACGTCTTACGACTAATACGGCTACGCCGGATCCGCGTCTGTAAAACTACCCCAGTGATGTATTGAGCAATAAGCATGATACCTCATCACCTCATTACGTTTGACCCGCTCGCTATCCGCAGCGGAACAACTTGGAAGTCGCTCCCGTTCGGTGCATTAAGGGGCGCAGCCAGGGGGCACAGGGGGCACATGCTCCCCCATTGTGCCGACTTTTTCATTAAAAAAAATCAGCGACGTCCCTTTTTGCGACTTTTTGTGGGCCCTGCCAAATAAAATAGCCTAAATCCGGGGAGATTGTTAATTTCGCGACATTTTTCGGGCACCCTTTGCTGAGGGGGCCCCTGGGGATGCCATGCCCCCCGCTGTCGAAGGTCTGGCTCCGCCACTGGGTGCATGTGTGTTATACTTATCGTCGCGTTCAGACCAGGCCTAGTCAAGGAGCGCTTATGTCAGTCTCTATTGTCTCAGGGCCTCAAGATATCAGAGAACAAATAAGTGTCGTTGCACTCTGCAGTCAGTATCTATCTGCAATTCAGAAGAGAGACATGGTGGTTCAGCAGCCAGTGCAGTGCTAGGGCGGAGGCGGAACCAAGACCGCTGCGCTGACAGCGGGTCAGCAGGATAGCGACAGCGGGTCAGCAGGATAGCGACAGCGGGTCAGCAGGATAGCGGCAGCGGGTCAGCAGGATAGCGGCAGCGGGTCAGCAGTGATAGCGGCAGCGGGTCAGCAGGATAGCGGCAGCGGGTCAGCAGGATAGCGGCAGCGGGTCAGCAGGATAGCGGCAGCAGGTCAGCAGGATAGAGGCAGCGGGTCAGCAGGATAGCGACAGCGGGTCAGCAGGATAGCGGCAGCGGGTCAGCAGGATAGCGGCAGCGTGGTCAGCAGGATAGCTGGCAGCAGGTCAGCAGGATAGAGAGGCAGCGGGTCAGCAGGGATAGCGACAGCGGGTCAGCAGGATAGCGGCAGCGTTAGTCAGCAGTGATTTAGCGGCAGCGGATGTCAGCAGGATAGCGGAGCAGTCGGAGTCAGCTTAGGATAGCGACAGTGGGTCAGTGCAGGATAGCGCAAGGCGGGTTCAGCAGTCGATAGCTGGGCAGCGGGTCAGCAGGATAGCGGCAGCGGGTCAGCAGGATAGCGGCAGCGGGTCAGCAGGATAGCGACAGTGGGTCAGCAGGATAGCGGCAGCGGGTCAGCAGGATAGCGGCAGCGGGTCAGCAGGATAGCGACAGCGGGTCAGCAGGATAGCGGGTCAGCAGGATAGCGACAGCGTCATGTCGGCTCAGCTGAGAGCTGGCCAGGGGAGGAGAGACGGAGCAGGGAGGTCAAAGGTCGCCTCGCTAGTGGCGATGTTCAACAAGATGGAAGAGTCAAAGGACCAAATCAGCAGCACGAACGGCCAGTGTCCAACAGTGCACGTCAGAAGGACACCACCAGTTGGGCCGTTAGCAGTGACTAGACGTGAAGCGTTCAACAGACCATCACTGACGACGGGCGACAGCGGCAACGTCACGTATTACAGCCAGCCAACCGGAGGTAATGCCGTGGGAGCCCTTCAGAGTGAGTCTCTGGGAAACTCAACTCGGAATTTCCTTAGCGACTCAAACTGTGAGACGTTCGAGAGCAGGACTGACAAATCTATCGGATATTCATCCACGAAAACGGTTGAGAAACCAGTCGACCAGTTTTTGGAGAGTGCTATTCACAAAGCTGAAAGGAGTCTCACGAGCAAACCGGCGAAAGACGTGACCAACCAGCCAGTGGAGAACTCGACCAATCAACCAGTGAAGAGTTCCAACAGCCAACCGTCGGAGAACACTGCCAATGAGCCTTTGGAGAACACAGCCAGCCAGAATGTGGAGAACACAGCCAGCCAGAATGTGGAGAACACGACTAACGAACCAGTGGAGAGCACAACCAGCCACTCTTCTGACAATTCTCAAAGCCAGTATGTGGAGAGTCCAAGCAGGCAGCCTGTAGAAAACACGACCAGAAAACCAGTGGAGAGTCACAGCACCCGGCTTCCGGAGAACAAGAGCAGCCGACGTGTGGAGAGCACATCTCACAAACCTGTGGAGGGTACGACTAGCCCATCTGTAGACAACACAAGCAACCAACCAGTGAAGAATCCTGGCAGCCAACCAGTGGAAAACACGACTTACGAACCAGTGGAGAACACCACCAGTCAATCTTCTGAAAGTTCCAAAAGCCAGGATGTGGGGAGGTCAAGCGGCCTTGCTGTGGAGAAAGCGGCCAAACAAAATAAGTTTGCTATTAGTGGTATCGTGAAGCACTTCTTGAAACTGTTCGGCTCCCTCGCTGAACGGGGCGTGAGCTTCATGCTCAACAGTAACCACCCGTTTCACGTGAGCTCCCGTTCGGTGGGAGTGTCCTGGGTTAACATGACTTACGCGTTGTTCTGGCTGCCGGCCGAGCCTCTGTGGCGAAGCCTGCAGGCCAGCCACGTCGCCGCCGCTGACGAGTGCTCGACCTGCTCCCCAGTCGGCCGGCTGTCGGTGCTGCACTACAATAATTCGGGCAGCAGTGTAGAAGGTCTTGACGACCTGGATGGAATCGATGGCAGGCAAAGCACATCTGACGTCGATGTGATGATGGAGCTCGGCCCTTGTCGCTGGCTGGAGACTGGGAGCCAAGGAAGCCAGCCTGTATCGGCAGATCCTGTCCCAGACTTCTTCGCGGAGTCATCACCACTGCTGCTGGCTAAGCCCAGCGCAAGTCCGGGCTTTGTCATACTGCGAGTGGAACCGACGGCCGAATGCCACCACAAAGATCGGCGGCAGTTCTCGGCTAAACCTCTCCGTCAGCTGGTAGAGGATTGGTGCAGGGTCAGGTATGGTGCAGACGTCATGATCGACACAGCAGGTCCGGCAGTCAACGTCAGCCGGAAGGGGCAAAAGGACGGTGGTGTTGACTGGGTCCCCTGCCTCCGAATGCCGGTGTGGCCCGCCGAAGAGTTCCGCAGTCGCCAGCGAGTGACTGACTTCCCGCCGGCGGAGGCGCGGGAGGACATCTGCCGGTTCGGCGTGCATCTGGTTCCCACCGGGCGCCCTAAAAGCCCCTACGAGTGGAGCGAGTTTCGTATGTCGTTCTCCCGCGCGGAGGTGGTGGCTGGATGGCATCTGTTCCCTACCGTCCGAGTAGCGGTGCAGGGTCTGAAAAATGTCAAGAACATCATGAAAGATCTTCAAGGTGAAGGCAGTGACTTGAAGATGAAGTCGTATCACATCAAGACAGCAGCACTCTGGCTATGTCAGGACACACCAAGAGAAAGTTGGACCAGCGCCACCGAAGCGATGCGCAGGATCCTCGACAGGCTGGAGGAAGCTGTCAACGTTGGCACACTGCCCTGCTTCTTCTGGACGGAAATAAACCTCCTGGCGGAGTTCACCGCAGAAGATCTTGAAAATATGAGGCACACACTCGGGGAGATGAGAGAAAACATGCTGCATCACCTGATGATATGGTTTAGCACCTGCTTCGATCTAAGGGCCTGGCTAGATCGTGGCAGCTCGTCGATCTCAGAGATTCTCAAATTGGCTCGAGAGAACCAGCAGCGGCTCCCAGAGGGTGTCCAGCCACCGTCAGACAGCGACCAGCCATCATCGACGAGTCAGCAGTCGTCCTCAGCGTGTCAGCAGTCGTCCTCAGCGTGTCAGCAGTCGTCCTCAGTGTGTCAGCAGCCGTCTTCAGACAGCCATCAGTCGTCCTCAGTGAGTCAGCAGTCGTCCTCAGTGTGTCGTCCTCAGTGAGTCAGCAGTCGTCCTCAGTGTGTCAGCAGTCGTCCTCAGTGTGTCAGCAGTCGTCATCAGACAGTCAGCAACCGTCCTCAGACAGTCAGCAGCATTCCTCAGACAGTCAACAGCCGTCCTCAGACAGTCAACAGCCGTCCTCAGACAGTCAACAGTCGTACCTTCAGAGTCAGCAACCGTTCTCAGTGAGTCCGCAATCGTCCAAAGGGCGTCAGCAGCAGCCCTCTCAGAGTCATCAACCGTCCTCACATAGTCCGCGACTGCAAGAGCCTATTCATTTTCTTCGGCTTTTCACGGCACAACATCTGATTATATGGGCTGTGATGCAAGGCATCAGGTACCGACCAAATGCTCCCTCGTGGATCGGCCAAAGACGTCAATATCCGGCATATCTGCGAATTTCGACAGAGCTGGAGCTAGAGTGGAAGTCCCACGTTAGGGCAGGTGACCTGCAAAGCATACTTCTACAGGCTATGCTTGTGGCCCCAGATGACCTGGTTGGTAGTGCACGCCTCACATCACATGGCGGCGGCATCTATACCTGGGACGCAGAGCCGCTGCTGGCCCTGCTCACCGACGCAAACATGAAGGTGCTCCTTGGAGACCCAACAGCAGTGGGAGACTGGGCCCGGCAGCAGCTGCGTCGGCCTCCAGAAGATCGGCCGGAGGGGCTGACCGCCGAGCTGGACACGCCGCGGGGACGGGTGGACCTGCTGCTCAACTCTGATCTCCTGGAGCAGGCATGCAGGGTGACAGAAAGTAAGCCCATCTGGGCGGAGGAGATGAAGAAGTGGAAGACTGATTCGAGAAGCAGCTGGGGAATTCGACCCTTCGAAAAAGTCAGGCAGGAGTTGAGAAGTGACTACGGGTGTGATATGGAGAACAAACTTCGCCGATCACTGAGCACTGAACACCGCGAAAAACCGAGCATCGTCGAAAACATGGCCCCTACCATCGCCGAGGACTGGAAGCGGGAGATCGACCGACTGCTGTCTGGCACCGAACTGCAGACCAAGCACGACGCCATGGTGGGCGACCTGCCTGACAGATGGCAGCTGAGACAATTCACGTTCGGAGACAACCACTAAAGGTCAGCCATATGCGGTCAGAACAGTCGGTTCGTGACATGCAATGTTGTGCGCGTGATGCGCCTGGTTACTGGCAGAAAAGTTACCTTTGACTAGAAACGTAAATGATAGAGGAGGTAACCCAGGCTTCCCTACCTAGCAATTTGCACCAACCCTAGTTGGCCCTATTTAAAGGGAAAACCACTGGGGGGTCCCTTAAAATACCATAAGATCCAAAGTCCAAACCATAAGATCCAAACATAGCACACAAAGGCAAAAGGATGTAGGCATGACTCTGATGTAAAATTCCGGTTAACTGTGTTGGCATGGAGCCAGAGCCCCAAAACGATTGGAAGGGGACGAAAATTATCCTTTCCCAATTGAAAAACAACTATTTTCACAAAGCCATGTTTATTCTTTTAAAAATGTCTCGAAATAAAATGTTACGTATTGCTCCAATTATCCCATTGTTGTGACAATGTGATCTAACTCGTGGGGCAGTTTGTGCAATTTGGGCACGCAGAGCATGAAGAGACTAAAGAAACTAAATATTTATCACTCTAATTCTTAAGGTAAACATCCATACAAATTACAATTGCTTCGCCAGGCTTTTAGGCACTGGCAGATCCAGAACCTGGGCAGGGGGGGGCTAAATTAAAAAAAAAATCATCAAATTCGAAAAACTCATCGGATTTGGCTTCCTTGTTCCTTACGAACGGTTAAAATGCCTTATAAAGTTATAGATTCCTCTACAGTGAAATATGTCAAAATTTCCAAATTTCACATTATGTGGAGCACCCCCGCCGCCCCCTGATCCTCCTAGTGCTTGACGGGAGATCTGTGTGGTCAGACGTGAACACGCGCTAACAACAGACGGAATGGGTTAAACCCCTTTATGTTTCAAAACAAAACATTGCATTCGCACCGCCCTTTGCACAGCTGGTTGCCTAGTCAAGCCCAAATCCTTTCAAGTTAACCTCGGTCTCTAAGTCAGTCACTTCGCTATGGCTTTCAACCGAGGAACCCCGTTTTGCGAAATTGGTTAAGAAAATGCCGAATCCAACCAAATTTCGCACAGTCTTTTCACCCAGCCCGATCGTCCATAATCCTTAACAAGAAATCCAAACTTTCGACTTTCATAACTCGTAACTTAAGACTCTCGATACCCATCCCACAGGAACTATACTGACGATTGACCTCAAAAGCACTGCTGACTTATCGTCAATCATCTTCTAGCACGTGCGGGGCTCACAAATCACAACACGACACTTAGCTCTATGGCTTGGGTCACTGAATGCTTACCAGCAATCTTAACGTTCACAGTCAATACAATACCATAAGCTCTCCATACTATACGACTATACGACAGAAATTGGCGCGGCTAAAGTGTGCAAAAATTATTGATCACCAATCATTAACAAATTATCCCAAAAACGTCTCACCCGGTCTGAAACCATAGTAGTAGCAGAAGGTCAACCCGTATCCCACCTCTAAAATTATGTGGCCGCAGCCAGATGTTTAACCCATAATTGAATTTACAATTTCCATTAATCAGAAAATAATACACAGTTTGTATCGATGACTTTGATAATTACTAACAAGTCTATTTTACAACCCAAAAAAAAGTTATTGACACAGAAAGTCATGAAATTCACAGCAATGTCTAAAGTACAAATGCCACCAGAACCTTTTCTAAAATATAAATTTGATACATGGCGTGTGTTCTCGACTTTATGAAGTCGCAACCCAGAGTCCTAATTCTATCTCATAAACTTTTCGTAGATCAAATAAGCAATGTATCAGAATATTTTGACTTGTTAGGGACACCTTCTTCGATGCGAAATCTAGTTTACTTACCTTAACTGTCCTCGGATCATTAGCGTACATCTTCTTCCACATATCTGTCTGTCTTCACCTCATCTAGATTAACCCCATCACCCCTCCCCTGCTGCTCCGTCGTCTGAGGGGCCCCCCCCCCCCCCGGTCCCGCAGACGCCACCACGGCGCCGCAGACGCGTCACCACAGCAGCTGGTTCACGGCTTGGACCGCACTCCCACCTCAGACGCCAGCTGGACGCATGCTCTCACCGACGAAGGAGAGGAGGGCGCTTAAACGGCCGCGTAGGCAGCCAGCTCAGCGGCAGGCTGCCAGTCACGGGACACAGATACTCTGCTGCTGGCGCACCTGACTGCCCGGTGAAGAGCCGACGCAGTCAGTATGGATATATAAAACATCAGATCACAAAATGTTGGCACCTCAGCCATCCGCACAGACTCCTCCTATGAGAACCGGTTTCTCAAACCCACGCGCCCATACAAACCACGGCCCGGATCGGTTTGTCACGCCATGTATTGATATGACACGTCGTGCAGCACGCGATAACTTCATTACATGTGCATACATTGTACACTGCACCAAGACCTTGTTTCCAATGGAATGGTGGAGCAGCCAGTAGTCAATTGCAGCTAAAACTAAGAAATAAAGGATAAGAATGAGCATGCACGATCCATACTATAGTGCCGGCGAGGCACATTTGTTGGGTCCACACTCCACACAGACAAATCACATCAGCACCACACACAACAGCACATCTCTAAAACCATAGATGCACACCAGATAGCAAACTATTGGAGTCCCCCCCCAAACATTGCAGTTCTAAGCGACTCCGAGCAATCGTACACAGTGGGTCCCGGCACCATTCTCCTGAAATGGATCCGTAATTGGCGGTGGAGTCATCTCCCGCAATACTGAATGTTTAGGAGAGCGTCGAGCGTCGAGCTCTGACAATGCAGTCTGATTATGATATATCCCATTTCACTCTTTTACTATACATTTATGCCTATCAGTCATACGTTGTCGAAATGCAAAACAGATAAACCATGTAACAATCGGAGCTTCCGTGCGGTAGCCTGAGAACAGCTGTTGTACTAGCCATATTATGCTCAGTTCCCCCAATGCTATTCACATTGTAACATTATTGTAAGCATAAGCATAAGGCCCAATACAAAAATTACATGCAACGACAAACTACGTAAACTATCGCACGTGAACAGCTAGTTATGATGCATTTTGACAGTTAATACCATAATATACGTTCATGCACATTCTCATGTACCACTTAAGTAGTGTGCCTACTCTTTTGAAATGTCAAATAATTTTTATTACAAGAAAAACTACCTTTGATATTGGTTACGATAAAATTCACTCGGAGCCCCTTTAGTAATTATTACATATTTCTGTTTTGCATTTTGTTCAAAACCTCAAAAACGATCGCACTATAACAGGAGTAGCAAAATTACCTATAAGGCGCACGCCAAGCTAACATATATTGCTACGTGTAATTAAGAGCAGCTCTATCGAAAGCTCTCTGCACTATTGAATAAATTCTGCCAGAAAATTATTCGACTTTGAATATCCAAGCAACTAAAGTATTCTGGAAAGAATACATGGCTAAATTCAGCACACAATATTTCTACAGACTAGGTCAAACAACTCCACATGACCAATGGATTAGCACACCCCTTTAACATTTCGCTATCAACAAGAATCTTAACGAGTAGTTCAAAAGCACGAAACGAATCGTCTAGCAACAAAACATAATCATATCCAGTAATACATGTTGTTGAGCAGTTGAGCATCAATTCCAATCAGCCATTCAAAACTCAGGGAGCCCTACGCCCAAGTGTGTGCATTGTGCAAACCCCAAGTAACCCCACTCTGTTGTTAAACTGCTGCACTTCTCTGATATTAAAATGTAAGCTTTCAGCCATACACAAACACCAAATCGTTTCTTAATATACGATAAAGCAAAACATCGTAACGTCCAGATGACTAAATATCGATTTCTTCCTGAGAGTGGTGAAACCAGATTATGTCATGTCAGATTATGAAGCCAGATTATGATTAAGCAAGGTATGTTAGCAGAAAATCAGTTGATCCGAGCCTTTTAACATCCCAACGAACCCAGCAGAGAACCAAACAAACCACCCGTAAAACCCATAATCGGCTGCCTCTACATTTATACGATGTACCTAGTCAAGAGCTGTAAAATTACCCATCACCGATGTCCCTTTCATTACTGAATATTTAATAAAACATGACAAATGGAGGTGGATAGTCGGCCAATGAACTAAAAACACTCGGACAGAACTCAGTGTACTGCCCTGTCTAGGACTTAGATACGGTCATGACTGGTCAGACCGGGCCTCAGATCGGAGTAAACACCAACAATCAGAGTTTGATATACAAACTGGTCAGACGGCTCAGCATACTGGTCGACAGACGACAGGTAGAGGTGGGCAATAACTGGCCTCATGACTTAGAATACTGGTCAACAGGTAGAGATGGCCAACAGTCGATCACAACTCATCGCAGGTACTGGTCTCGACAGGTAGAGATGGACAAGTATTGGTCTCACGACTCAGAGTACCGGTAGAGCGAGAGACGGACAGAAGCTGATCACCAGGATGCTGTTGTCCGCCCGGTGGAGATCCGGGGCACACTGCGCGGTGTGGAATGACGGACCTTCCTCCGGGGCACACTGCGCGGTGTGGAATGACGGACCTTCCTTCCGGGGCACACTGCGCGTGTGGAATGACGGACCTTCCTCCGGGGCCACTGCGGCGGTGGAGGAATGACGGGACCTTCCTCCGGCACACTGCGCGGTGTGGAATACGACCTTCCTCCGGGGCAACAACTGCGCGGTGTGGAATGACGGACCTTCCTCCGGGGCACACTGCGCGGTGGTGGAATGACGGACCTTCCCTCCGGGGCAACAACTGCGGCGGTGTGGGAATGACGGACCTTCCTCCGGGCACACTGCGCGGTGTGGAATGACGGACCTTCCTCCGGGGCACACTGCGCGGTGTGGAATGACGGGACCGGTGGAGAAGGTCGTCACGGCTGGAGACCCTCATCGGGCGGCAGAACCAGAGCCTGCAACTGCTGGCGCCGGCGGTCGTACTCGGAGAACCGCGTGATGGCGTACCTGACGAGCACATACTGACGTCAAAATACAGCCTGACGAACACATACTGACGTCACAATACAGCCTGACGAACACATACTGACGTCACAATACAGCCTGACGAACACATACTGACGTCACAATACAGCCCAAACACACGGAATGGCGTACGCGAGACGATAGGGCAGAGATATTGCAAAGCTGTGCACAATTCTGGTGAAGGAAGAAGCATATATGTAGGCAGGTAACACCCAAGCAACTTGGTGCACTCTATATAACACTGCTAAAAATATCGTTTATACAAAGTACGTGACATATTGCAATATTTACCAAATAGGTGAACACTATTGTTATTGTAACAAGAACATCGCTATAATAACGCATCAACAAATAGCACCCAACAGACACAGCGCTTACTCTAGATAGTTGAAGTCAATGGTGGAGAACCGCGTCTGCACCAGCGCCCAGACGCCCCAGTAGAAGTGGGAGAGCAGGGAGAACTTGTTCGTCTGAAAACAGCCCAGATGTCAGCCTTGGAGCTAATACGCACTGATCGTGATCGGTGATTAACATTAACTGCCCAGCTGCAAACTAAACACCTCATTATTGCTGTTATTGACTCGTCGCAATTTCCCAGAGCGGATGCTCAGATCACGCGAACCGACGTGCAAGCAACATACATCGGTTTATATGAGTCAAATCTGACCATTGCCCGATCAAATTCTCCCATTGGCCGAGAAAGCAAGCCAATGCCCACACTCTATCACAATTTGCCTACTTCGTATTCATAAGAGGCGTACGACTATCAGACCAAGCAATCTACCCCAACCCACAGTAACTCTAACATACTGTTCAAATCATGGTACAACCCCATCAGCCGGTATTCCAGTCTCATCTAATTGACATGGCGGTATCCGGTAGGTGGACTCACGGGAATCTGAAACCTAGTCCCACACTGCGCACGTTGCCACGAAAAGACGGTAAATAACTTTTTGGAATACCCGCCGCCAATTTTGTACGATCTATCAGAATTGCATGGGAATCCGTGGTGTTGCTTCTCGAAATCTGGAAAATGGCACTTTTTGAGTTATACGCCTTTTTATAATCAATTAAAGTTTTTTGATAAACATTTTGCAGATTATAGCTCTCTATAACGAAAAAAAACGTTTCGAATTCCAAGCAACGTTGCATATTCTGTGCTTGTTTAATTATCTTTCAGATGATCACAAATTTTATACTTATAAATTGTTACAAACATGCAATGATACACGGATTGAAAGACTTATTAGGTAATAAGCGTTCAAGGCACCTAGCGTCATGTTCGCTCGCACCACCGGTACGATTACAGGCACGTAGCCAGGAAATTCCGTCTGGGGGGGCCGCCCTCAAAAAGAGTCACTCTAACCAGGGCGCGTAGTTAGGATTTCGCCCGGGGGGGGGAGGGGGGTGCTCGAGAGGTCCCATTCCCTGAGCGTTAAAGGGCAACGGTAGCGGGTGAAAAGGTCTGCTTTCCAAACTGGTGAGGTGTCCAATTTGACATGCTCCATGGCCCTTCACTGACTACCCCAGGTCCATTCTGTCTGGTCAGGGCCCCTCTGACCTGCACAGGGGCCCTTTAAACTTCTCAGGGGTCCTCTCGGCTGGATAGGGTAGGGTCTTCGCAGCTTCTCGAAGGCCCTTTCCGATCTGGTAAGGAACTGCGACTGGCTGCTTTTTTGCCCTAACCAATTCTCAGGCCTCCGACCCACTTCAGTGCTCCAGGGTTCCCTCCTTCCTGCCCAGGTCCATTCCTTCCTGCTACTGTGCTGACTAGGGGCCCGCAATTCGACGTGTTCAGGGGGTCCTCTGACCCTCAAGAGCCCTTTCGTTCAGCTTGTCCAGGGGCTCTGACATCACAGGCTTTGGTAACGTCTAAGGGCCCTTTAATCCTTCAGAGAGGGCCCTGGTGGCCCTGAAGAACACTGACGTGCTCTAAACTCTTTAGAGACTAGGCTCGCTTGTTCTACCCATGATACCGAGCTTCGCGCGGTCCTCGTCGGTCCTTTTCGGCCGCTGCGCGCCCGAAAAGTGCCCCGCCGGGCCTTCCAAGGGAAGGAGGGGGAGCTGGCCGCCTCCGCCGCCCCCTGGCTACGTGGCCCTGACAAAGGGCCTTTTTTGGTCCACTGGAGACCTGTTTCGGATAAGGGCCACTAAAGACGGGGACATTTTGGCTGAATCCTCGTTTTGTGGACCAGTGCTTAAGTTCAATTGCACGTTATACCGGTCCAGGACGTAGGAACGTCATGAAGAATGGTGGGCAATGGATGCCCTCCTGTTTCTACGCTATGACGTAGTCTAAGCATCACTCCTGAGCCATTTACCTAACTTCAATACCGTTTCTTTGAGTCGTGATGGACTATTACGCTCACGCAATATCCATGCCTAAAAACTTAGTATCCCGAATTGTCGATTTGGATGGGAAATGACACTCAAAATGTGATAGCTTTCCAATCTCACTCCCCATTTAGGAAGTAAAATTTTCAAAAATCCCAATTGTGAAATTTATATTAATTTCCCTCACATAGGAATAATGACTACAATTAAAATGATTTCAGCGAAAAACACTGTTTCATATTCAATACAGAAGTAGCCCGTTTTTTTACATTTTCTACATAATGCTCCCTTTTCATATCCCTTATTTGCTCGAATTCTGGACTCAGAAAACACATTTTAGTTTTTAGGAACTGTCTAGTTCCTACATGCATGCTATTATATATGTGGTGGTAATAATGGGTACCGCGCGGTTTGAGCAAACTTTGCGCCAGGCGCCGCAACGCAGTTATACCTATGTCTTTCAAATCCGTGTATCCATTGCCATGTTTTAACATTTATAAGTATAAACTTTGGGATCATCTGAAAGATAAATTTAACAAGCATTCATAAATATGCAACGATTGCTTGGATTCGAACGTTTTTTCGTTATATAGAGCAAATTTATATCAAAATAACGTTAATTTGATTAAAAAGGCATATAACTCAATAAAGTGGCATTTTCCATATTTCGAGAAAGCCCACACCATCGATTCCCCATGCAATTATGAACTAGATCGTACAAAAATTTGGCGGTGGGTATTTCCAAAAGTTATTTACCGGTCTTTCGGGGCACCGTGTGCGGGTGGTGGGTGGTGAAGGTTGGTAGTAAAGGCACAGATCACTGAGAGGACTTCTGTGTATTGTCCGCGAGGCACTGGGACACACTGACGGCCCGCGTCGGTCCCGAACGGGGCCCGGCTCTCTGGAGATGTGTCGGGTAGCCTGGCCTTCGCACCGGACATCTGGCTGACACATACAACAAAGTGGGGGGTACTGACCTGTACGTAGTCTCTCCCACCTGCGGTGGTGGGGGATACCGACTGTACGTAAGTCCTCTTCACCTGCTGTTGGTGGGGGATACTGACGCTGTACGTAGTCCCCTTTCCCGTCCTCTATCACCCTGGTCTTTCCAGCTGCTGCTGCTGGGAGTACTGACCTGTACGTAGAGTCTCTCCAGCTGTCGGTCGGTGGGCTTCACCGTCTGACCAGTGGGCTGTGGCGACTCGGCCGTCGTCAGCGACAGATAGGCAGTCAGATAACAACGCAGCCACTGCAGCTGCAACTCCCGCTCAGGGAACAGGCTGTAGTCCACGTCCTCCGTGCCTGAGGTCAGGGTGGAGGGGGAGGTCAGGACATCACTGCAGCAGCTGCAACTCCCGCTCAGGGAACAGGCTGTAGTCCACGTCCTCCGTGCCTGAGGTCAGGGTGGAGAGGGAGGTCAGGACATCACAACATCACATGAGTTATAATATCGGAAGATATCTTCTCAGCTGTAGAGGCAAAAGCCCGCCATAAAACAAAGCTTCTTTCAACCAAATGCCTACCGTGCGCATTTTTCCTCACCTAATCCCACAAATCGTCAAGTTACAACACTTCCTAGCTATTTTCCACCGGCCTTGCCGTCTTACCGGCGAACTCGTTGAAGTGGTTGCCGATGTCGAAAGCCTGGTAGTTGAAGCCGCCGTACTCGAAGTCGATGAGGCGCACGTGGCCGCCGTCGGGCGTCACGATCACGTTGTCCAGCAGCGCGTCGTTGTGGCAGAACACCACCGGCGAGCCGAGGGCCTCCAGCTCAGCCCGCAGCTGGGGCAGTTCGGTCCGCAGCTCCGAGGCAGAGCGCAGCTCAGAGACGAACCTGAGGGGCGGCACCGCAGTCGTCAGCATCGGTCCGCAGCTCCGAGGCAGAGCGCAGCTCCGAGGCAGAGCGCAGCTCAGAGACGAACCTGAGGGGCGGCACCGCGGCCGTCAGTATCGGCCCGCAGCTCACGAGGCGAGCCAGCTCAGAGACGAACCTTGGGGCGGCGCCGCGGCCGTCAGTATCGGCCCCGCTAGGCTCCGAGGCAGGCGCAAGCTCAAGAGAACGAACGCTGAAGGGGCGGCGCCGCGGCCGTCAGTAATCGGCCCGCAGCTCCGAGGCAGAGCGCAGCTCAGAGACGAACCTGAGGGGCGGCACCGCGGCCGTCAGTGTCGGTCAGCTGTGGTGGGGGCAGCGGCGGGGAACGTGACGCAAGGTGCCACGTTGTCTAGTACCTAACTGTGACCATACAAACATAACCGCTACGGACTATGTGAGCAAGCGCTAAGCCCCATTACAGGATAACTGGGAAACAAATTGTGTTGCAAATGTCGCAGAACCTCTTCTGCTCCTATGGGTCCCTCACCTCTTCTGCTGGCGGGGGTCGTCGAACTGTGCGGGCGCCAGCTTCATCATGTTCTCCAGGGAACCCCAGAGACAGGACTGAGGCGGAGAGCCGCCGTCTCCAGCTGCAGCGGCCGGCTGAATGCGGTGCATGCGCGCCATGGCGGCGGCCACCAGCGGGAAGACAGCCGGCGCGCGCACCACCTCCTTGGTCACCGTGCAGCCCGGCTGGTAGCCGTACACCAGGCCGTTAGAGAAGGTGGCCAGCAGAGGACGAGCGCAGCCGGCACGGTGCATCATCTGATGGCGGGCCGGTGGGAGCAGGTTAACGGGGCGGCGCAGAGTGGCAGCTGACGGGACGGGATGGTGTGAGAGAGGGACGCTGGGACGGTGGGAAGGCAGGGCGGCAGGGCGGTGGGAAGTCGGGGCGGTGGGAAGTCGGGGCGGTGGGAAATCGGGGCGGTGGTATGATGAGACGATGGAATAGCAGCGGCCATGAGAGACGGCGAGACCGTTGGCGAAAAGTCACGGACGTGCCCCTCGGAACAGTTCAATGTAACACAATTATCTCAGATCGGACGTGTGTGACTAAAACTAGCATCAGTCGATAAACACAATCAGCCGCCATCGGCAGCCAGCTGGTGTACACGTATCAACTGTCTGCGCTCAGCACAGGGCTCAATATTTGTATATTACACTAGGTTTATTACCCTTCCCTTGATAGAAGACAGATGTGTTCTTCTGCGTTCCCGTGGGACTCTCCTGTTAGCTCGCGCGATAATGATTCGAAATAAGCTGAAAAGCGTGCTGGTTTCTGAAGATGTTCCCGTAGTAGATCGATCAGATGACCCTCCTTGAGAATCAACACAGGCTTAGGAGCAAAAACCCGGAGCCGGGCTTCGATGGCGTAGCTCGCACAACAGGTGCTGCTTCAGAACGCAGCAGCTGTGAGGGCAGCCCACGGAGATACCAGCTGCCTGCTACCGACCACGGCCACGTAGTCTAGGAGACCGCAAACACAATCTGAACGGCAATATATGGCTCGAAATGATTCGGGATACAACATTTTAGGTCATAGGCAATACAATAACTTTTATGACAGGACCTGCACTTAAATGAAATTGTGAAGGAAATTTGCGATTGCGTCTGCGCTACGAATAATTGTATCATTGCATAAAAAGCAGGTCCCATTTTGTCTAAAACCTCGGTATGCACTACAAAGCTGGCGGGATATTACGCGTAACGCGAATACACATGAATGCGATACTTCTTAACCCTATTCCCTGCGGGCGGCCAGAATTACGTTAACCTGCGGGGAGGGGCAGATTCTGCCCCCCAGAGATCTCAAGAACCGCTAGGCCGATTTCGATGGGAAGAACACCATTCCGATTCGTCGTGACAAAATATTTGTATTTGTACCCCGAAATTGCTTTTTTTGTTCAAAAATGGGGGGCCAAGGGGCAACACATTCGAAAATATTGGATGTTTTTTGAAAGGTCATTGTAGGCCATGTGATTCGACCGATTTGTCATGCAAAAAACGTTTTTGAGCTTCTAATGTCATGCTCTTCAATGTGTGAAAGGGACAAGTACAAAATTGAAAAATCATAGGCGTACTCGGGGATAAAAAATGGGGTAAATTTTGGATACAAAATATGTGCTTTTCCTTAGTGTTTGGGACGTGGGAACGTCACATGTGGGCTTTTGTTACTGTAATTTGTTCAATGTAACAAATTGTGCATAAGCGGATTCAGGTAAACAACGTGGGAGGGACCATGGTGCGGAACGCTTTTATCATCTTGCTTATTTGAAGTTTGGCCAAATTGAACGAGATATCGCCTCCCATTTTATGTAACTGGTTCGCCTCTGGCCCCAAAAATATGTATAATCCAATTATGTATGAGGTTACGAAGCATCAACTTAAGTTTTCTGACACTTTTATTTCACCGCAAACTACGAGGAAGTATGTGCCGCTCTCCGCATTTCGTAGCGACCTCCAAAAACATGACCCTGAACAGCGCCTCTGCTGGCCGATTTTTTCAAAAATTTTTTCACAGAACACGCCCGTCATTCATATTTAGGAAAAGTCCGAAAAGTTTCACAGACGATAGACGTAACGGTTCAGAGCGACGGCGAAATAAACTACGGGAGGGGCAGAATCTGCCCCCCGCAGGGAATAGGGTTAACGCCCTAACATCCCGGTACAACTACTGCAGTGTCACAACCGTCATCAGATGGCACAGAACATGACGTCACACCTGGCCGATAAACGAGCTGAACTGATTCAACAGCCAACAGCCGGTATCGGGAGCAGTGGGTGGTACCGACCGGTAACAAGGACATCGGTACCGTGACCTGGCACCCGTGATCCAGGCGACCTCCGTCCACCCACTCCTTGACCTCGTGATAACCTTCAGTGACCCCCTGACCCCTGGTGACCCACCCCGTGACCGCGGTGACCCGGCGCCCACCTGCATGTTGCGTTTCTCGGCGTCGCGGTCGATGAACTTGTCCGTGCCGTCTCCGTACACCCTGAAGAGCAGCATGGTCTCCTCGTCGGCGGCATGACAGCAGCCGACCAGAGTGTTGGTCAGGCCCGTGAACGTCTGCAGGAGCGGCCACACGACACACACACAGCGTCAGACACACGGCCATGACAGCAGCCGACCAGAGTGTAGGCGGCGGCGTGACACCCACACCCACAGCGTCAGACGCACGGCAGGTCAGACACACACCGGCCGTAGACAAGGCACCATCAACATCACCAGCTGCATGGATTACCTCCGGATCACCGTCAACTGAGGGATGGTGGTCGATCTTTGACATTTCGCAATGATGACATCTCTCACCGGGAGAGTATGAAGTAACGTGAAATACACCGTTTTCTGAAATACGGAACACGGCATGCCTTGGTCGACTGCCTCGAAAATCAACGAATAGTTGCTGCAAAATTCAGCATAAGACACAAAGTTATGTGAACCGATGGTCCAGTGCTTGAAAAGTTATTTAAGCAAGGCAGTAACTGGGGAGTATTCACCCGGTGGAGGAATTAACATCCGCCACCTTTGGGGAAACGAGCCTGACCCGCCTTAAACACATTACTTCAGTGCAGTGGCATGTCACGAAGGTGCGACTTCACTTCGTGTTCCGGAGCAGTCATCTGAATCACCGGTCCCGATAAAACGGGACACAGCCCCAGCCTGAGTACAAGTGCCACTAGGGGGCACTGATAGGAGCCGTGACCGAACGGCTTATCCTATCGCAGTGACAGCTTCGCTTAGTCACTGTTGACTCTACAGCCGCCGTGTACCCGGGTCATGGCGTCGACGGCGTGGTTTGTACCTTGACCGGCGTCACACCACTGACCACGCCAGAGATCACAATCAACTGACTCTGAGCTGCTGCAACGTACTGTCGTGGCCACGATGGGGACCGAATTAATGGCACGGTTCAAAGCCGCTGGTGACTGCACATCAAAGCAGCACCCAGTGTGACCAGGCCAGGACAGCCCACCTGAGCAATAGTGGGCAAATCTGTGAATATTGTGAGCTTTTTAAGTGAGACCAATGTATCTCTCGAGAAATTGTCGAAACATGTCCGTCATCTCTATAAATACAGAATCCAGATCACAGAGATCAGACCCGGAATTCCGTATGAGATGTAGGCTGTGTTCTAACCCGTTAATTCCCGCGGAGATTCCGGGGAATCGGTGAAAAAGTGTTTTCTACTGATTCCCGTAGCAAAAAGTTAACAGAAATACCAATGTATTAGTACATTGCCGAACTGCAGTAGAGTACAATGACCGCCGGGGATTCCAGGGATTCCCGCCGGGAATGTGACGGTCAGAACACAGCGGTATGTACGCGGCCGTCTCACCTTCAGTTTGAGATTGTCGAGGTTCCAGTCGGGCCGGATGGCGGCGATCATAAACCGCAGATCAGCCTCGTAGTCGGCCGGGTCCAGCTTCAGCTCAAAGGAGCGCATCGCTGCCGGCTTCTGAAACATCACACCGAGTCTCCTGAAGATCCGGCAACAGATCACTGGGTGATACAGCCGCTGCCGAATCGCACTCCGATGGCGTCACACACACGCTGATGACGTCACACCACTGCGGCTGGGGACTGGCGCGTGCCGGGCCAAACGGTGCCGGGCAGTGGCAGCCGTGAGAGTGTCGCCAGCCAGACAGCCGCGGCCGGTACTGAAGCGATGCCGCCGCCCCCGGGGAGGTCGTGTGGAGGGCGCCACGTGGGACATTGTTTATTGACACATACACACGGCACCGTACGTTCCGACGGCGTAAAGGCGACAACGCCGGGGAGCAGAACTAAATGACACACGTGTGAGGGAGATGACAGGAAGAGGGAGGTATGATTATATTCAGTGGCGGTTCTTCCATTGAGGCAGATGAGGCAGTGCCTCACCTAAAATAGCCAAACAAATGA
>VOPJ01013861.1:0-39618 GCA_014673585.1 Semibalanus balanoides
TATTCGGACTCGCTCGTCCTTCGCCGTTTAAGGCGTCTTACTGGTATTAATCCCCATCACTAACTCATTATTTTCCGGTCTGCTGTCGCCAAGCAAAGGTCAGTTGTCGCTGTCAGTAAGTCATTTTTCGAGATGCTGTGTTTTCTTATCTGGAACATGTATGTTTACTGTACTGTTATGTTTTATTATGAAGAAGGAAGAAGCTGAAGTGGTTTGAATTAGGATTAGCAGTGCATTTGCAATCCTTTTAAGCAAAAAGCCAGATTCAAAAATAAACATGTCCGCCATATTTGCTGTTTTCCCGACTTGCAGTGAATTCCGAATCGCGCCCATACATATTGCGCCCAGGGCAACTATGAACACTTTTGCGCCCATAGGCGCATTTTAATAAGGACCCGTGGTATTTGACCGGTGGTATAACCGTCGTGTGTAAATTTGACCATGTGAGACTTAAAACAACTTTTTTCGCATAAATCTGAGGTACGGGGAACTTCGTTCCAAACATAATTACACACGCAATGTGAACCGAAACGGTTTCATTTCGTATATTTTGCCAAATCGAACAACAATTGTTAAATAGATTGGAAAAGTAGGTCACCTAAATGCGCCGATCATGGTGGCAATTAGGGCACGCTGTGCCTATATGCGCCTTTGCTAGGGGTTTTGCGAAAAATCCTACAGCTTCCATAACAGTGATCCGATTGTTAAATTGATGAAGGCTTATTTTGCTAGAAAATGTCCGTGATAGCGTACTGAAGCTGGCATTTTATTCATCACGTTTATGCTTAAGCACAAGACGTGTTTTCGCTTAAGGGGACGCAATATGGGCACTCTCCCCTACAATTATCTAAATTGAGATATTCACCATCTTCTTAGATCTTAATGATCAACTCTACGTAAGTCACGTTAGCTAATGCTGTGTAAAAAGTAACGGTTTGCAGAAACGCTTGTTCTTAACGTTTTGTGAGCGTCAACAAAGGTAACGTTTTTGACAAAGTTCCTGGAGTCTACAAAATTACACTACACACACATTGTGTAGTTGTGTTGCAACCTTGTCACAACGTAGCGACAACGTCAAATTGTTAGCTGGGAAAACGGTCATTTTGTAAAATATTTCTAGCATGCTTAACATACTTAACGACGCACATATTTCGCATGTGGACTGTGGCAACATGTATTTGTCAAAAACAAATATGTTTTGTTTGATGAGTGGCTGTGCTTGGTGTACCTATAATTGGGCGAAGTGTAAAGCACATGAGCATTCAAAGAGACATGTAAGCCGGGCAACCTGTTTTTAGGTAAGCACGGAATACATGTGTGTGGTCGATAATTGGTGCAGTCAACGTACCCATATTTTTTACGACAGACGGGCGTCCACAATCGCCAGCCTGCCGCTTGCATCGGTCCAGTCTTCGCTCAGCTATGCTTGTGCTACGTGGAACCAATCGGCTAAACCACTTGAACAAATTTTAGAATACAATTTAAGCACTTTAAAAGACCTTTGCATTGAACATGGACTTAGACTGCGCTGTGCCGGAGCTCGGTGCCACCTTCGCCGTGCGGGGGGGGGGGAGGAGGAGGATAGCGTTTCGAGACGCCCCTTTCCAAACTCGGTTCCTTTGGGATATAGACAAAACTGAAAATACCGTTCGAAAGCTCATCACTTATCATTCATAAACCAATGAGTCGATGCTTTGGGGCTCAGCTCAATTTTTAGTTCACCCGTTACCAGAGGACCCCTGGATCCGCCAGTGTATATACGCTCATTGAAACATTGTTACAGCTAAACTATTTCCTATAAGCGAATGAAGCCACTTGAACTGCATGTATTTGCACATTTTACCAGTACCTATGTATAATTGGATAGTAAAGAATCGTTAACTTTTGATTCAATCAGCCTTGACTTGATGCGGGTTTTGATTCAATCACGATTCATGAATCAATAGATCTTGTATTTTTTTTCTTCTTTAAATAAATTTTGATTAAATGAATCCAATCGATTCAATCTGTATTGAATCAATAAACAGTATGAATTCGAACACAATGATTACCTGAAAAATAGAAGACAATCGTGCCTCGTGGAGACGATGATAAGTCCTGGTTCAGTTGTCACTGATTCAGTTGCCACTAGCTTATCCGTCACTGGTTCAGTTGTTACTGGTTAAGTTGTCATTGGTTCAGTTATCACTGGATCAGTTGCACTGGTTCAAGTGTCACTGTTTCACGTATCATTGGTTTAAGTGTCACCGGTTCAAGTGTCACTGGTTCAAGTGTCACTGGTTCAAGTGTCACTGGTTCAAGTGCCACTGATTCAATTTTCAGTGGTTCAATTGTGACTAGTTCAAGTGTCACTGTTTCAAGTATTACTGGTTAAAGTGTCACTGGTTCAGTTGTCACTAGGTTCATTTGTCGCTGGTTCATTTGTCACTGGTTCAGTTGTCACTAACATACTTGTAACCAACTCAGAGTTGAGTAATGAATCGACAACTTTTGGATGGAGTCATATAGTCGAGTCACAATTGGGTGTCGTAATCGAAAACGCCCCAAGAATCATAATGTCCGCAGAGGTTGTATTGGCAATGTTCATAAGGTCCAGAATTTATAGACCCAGGATTCATATTGTCCAGTGGTTGAAAAGGCATTGGGGCCAAAGTCCTCAGACAAAGGAGGATTCATACAGTCCCAGTTATATTTGGGCCAGAGCTTCGTATTGGCCAGAGTTGAAAAGGCCAGGATTCATATTGGCCAGAGATAGAAAAGGCCAGAGTTCATATTGGCCAGAAATCGAAATGGCCAGTGTTCATGTTGGCCAGAGATAAAAAAGGCCAGTGTTCATATTGGCCAGAGATCGAAAGAGTGAACTCAAATTGGTAAAAGGTTGAAAGGGACCAGGCCCCAGTCGTGGTGGCTAACTGCGGGAAGAAGAGCCAGGTCGTCGAACAGCGGGACTCGTCTAAGTAAATTTTACTTTTGGGCTCGCTCAGGGGGACAAAGCCAGGATTTTGCGACGGGGGGGGGACACACCGAACTTGACCGAAGTGGGCCCCCTAACATTGGCTGATGCCCCGCCAAAAATAGTTATAGAGAGCCTGTATAAAGACCCCATCAGATTGACAGGGGGCCCCTAACCGACAGAGGGCCCCCTCAGACGTCCAGAGTGACCCCTAAAACCGCAGAGGGCCTCAAGACCGTCAGAGGGCTCCTCAGACGACAAGTCCTTAAATCGACAGAGCGCCCCTCATACCCGACCAAGGGGCCCCCTAGGTCAACGATTACCGAGTGGGCCCTTGGTCAGACCCGCAGAGGGCCGCACCCCGCCCCACGAGTCCACGAGACCGATGGCCCTTTCAGACCCGAGATGGCCCCTTTCTCAGCCGGTGACGGGGGGGGGTTGGCCCAAATGCCCCCCCCCCCTGGCTGCGCCCCTGGGGCTCGGTGAACTCTTAATACCCAAGTTTAGCCCGGCAATTGACCGGGGTCTCAAGACGAACGACATTGCCGCGGAAATAATTTTCCCCCTATTATTTTCCGAACCATTATCACAGCGAGAATTCACAATGCATACATTCGAAAGCGCTCAGTGAGACGCATCTATTACTACTCTGTACTTAGCATTGAAAATCAAATAATCGTTCAAGGTCAGGCAAAGGCCGAAATTCGACGCCATTTAAGTTATTAACTATGCTTTTATATTCAAAGCTCTTAATTGCCGACATTATGATCACTGTGCAGTGCTAACAGTGGTATGATACACATTTTGCATAAGCTTTAAGTGAGATTGTTGGAGAATGGTCAAGGTCAAAGGTCAGGTCACAAAAGGTCCATCACTATGCGTAGGGTTACAAAAGTCATATGACGCATGTTTTTGTTGGCTTAACCTAACAACGTATACATTTTGATCGTAATAGAATAGTCTATTTACTATCTGACCTCATTTTAATTTAAGCTAGTGCCAGGTCAGGTAATGTCAAGTCCTATAAGTTCAAAATTTGTAATTAATAAATAATGCATAAATTGCATGTTTTTTTAGACGATTTTATCTCATGAGATAAAAGTGGTCTTTCTGCAGACACACAGTGTTGGTATTTTTTGATCTGCATCTGGCAGTAAAACAAAACCAAAACGCAATTAAAGAAATTAATGCGTGTGTTACCATAACTTAATTAAGGCAGGCCATAAGTCATCAAAATAAATATAACACTTTGTAATTTGTTTCTGGTATTGTTCATATGTGGTCGCCACACAATGATCCCGTTTTTGTTAACCCTCGTCCACCGGGAGCTTTTCTCATTCTCGCCCCAGGGGGGGGGGGGGTCCTAAAAATACCCCCCTGTTAACTTTTCAAATCAGCAGCCTACTATGGATTTCACGACTGGCGTGAGACCTCCGCTGTATTCTTGGCGATAAATTTGTTAAGAAATTGCGAATCCTACTCAAATTTTCGCCGCAGTCTAATTTCAGCCCAGCGGCATATTTTCTGTCCCGTTTAGCTTAGATTGGTCATAGTGGTTATTCTTCCTGACTCGGCCAAGCCAACCATGGCTTGAGCGCTTGGCCCTTATCAACCTTTGGCTCAATATGAACACTGAACATTTCCAATTTGGCCAAATATGAACACTGGCCCTTTTCAATCTCTGGCCAATATGAACTGCCTTTTCATTTTCTGGCCAATATGACACTGGGCCTTATTCTATCCTCTGGCCAATATGAAATCCTGGCTATTCAACCTCTGGCATACGAGCTCTGGCCATATAAAACTTGGGACTGTTATGAATCCTCGCCTGTTGAGGACTTTGGCCCCATTTGGCCTTTTCAACCACTGGACAATATGAATCTGGGGTCCTTATAAATTCTGGACCTTAATGAAGCATTGGCCAATAACCTTTGGACAATATGATTCTTGGGGCGCTTTGATGTCCCCGATCAATTCAATAAAAAACGCACTTGAATCAAGAGTCGAGTTAATCAATTTTTGTTTAAAAGCACTGCAAGAGTCTAGAGTCCGAGTCGGTTTCTTCGGCCGTTTGGAGTCCAGGCTGAAGTCGACTCAAAAGCTAATTTGAGTCGTTACCAGATGGTTATTGAATTAGGAACTCTGAATTGAATCGTTTAAAATAATTCCATCAAAATTTTTAAAAAATCACCAGTGGATCTTTGTAATTCCGAAACGCCGCAATAGAAGCAAAGCTGATTGAATCAAAAGATTGCTCAAGTGTTGTTTTAAAGTTGAATCCAGACTTGTGACTGATTCAAATTTTCATGAATGATTCAATCATGATTCACTGGCAGATATGAATGATTCAATCATGATTCAATCACTCAACATTACCACTGGTGAATGATTCACAGTGATTCACAGGTTTACATGAATCAATCATTAATCATTTATTATATGAATGGTTCATGAATGATGCAATCACATTAAATAGCAATGCTTAAGTAAAAATAACAGTGCATATATTCGGAAGGAGGGTGTTTACAGACAAAAAGAAGGCGCTGAAAGTGATCTTGACATGTGTCAAGATCACCTATTTTTGTCAATCACCCTATTTTTTGTATGAATGATTCAATCAATGATGTATTGAATCATTCATGATGAGGCAAATCGATTCACGAATGATTCACATGAAATAAGAATGAATCAATCAAAAAGAATGACTCAGTCAGAATCATTTACAAGTCTGGTTGAATTAAACGTTAATTGATAATAATATGTTTGATTATTTGAGTCGGATAGAACTATTTCTCAACTTTTTATGCATGAAACAAACGGTGATTGACTCATTCATGTTTCTAAATGAATCATTATTTTTAAATAAATTTAGTCCGAATGTTTTTGATGGGATGGATTCCCGAGATCAGGACCCACGCTAAGCTAAGCTTGTTGCGCAGGTTCTGAGTCCTGACCCCCACCATCCGATCTCGTAATTCCAGTCACCGGCAGAATTTAGAGACCAGCAGAATTTAGAGACGAAAGTTTGTTGTTGCTGTCCCCTCAAAAATATGAGGGGTCCCTAACGAACGTCCCTAACGACTGAGGACGGTCCGCCCGGCTCGCTGGCTTCATCTGACCCAGGGCACTATACACTGACACTATACACTATACACTGATCTGACCTTTGACGCCGCTGCTGCCACGTGCCACCAGCCGCAGGTCATCCCCGCCAGGAGCAAACAGCGAGCGCCAAAGCGGCTCGAAACCATCTTGCCAGGGTGAGTCAGATCTGTAGTCCAGTACTTTCCCGACCGAGCTACACGGGTGGACAATCATTAAAAAAGTTATTTGATTGCCAGTAATATTATTACCAGTCGTTACAAGGTGGCTCGGTCTGGTAGAAAATGCTTTACGCCTGGATGACGTCATGCTACCAGATTTACTTATTCAACGTGCTTTGAGCCCCCTGCTCTCGAAACTGAACCCGGCCTCTTTGTCGTTACCGTTGAGGCGCGAGGTGCGCAGTTGTGATTTGCGGTTTTATTCGCAGAATCACTGGAGAAAGAGGGCAGTTTTCAAGATTTTAGAAAAACCAAAGCTTCTACAGCAGATAAAATGAGTGTAAGTACTTCTAAATCGAGCAAATATGTGATACTGGTAGCATCGTGATGCGCCGGAAATGTCCCTCACGTGCGTCGTGCTTCGTCTGCCGCGTGAAATTGAAATCGCTGTTATACATTTTAGAAGTGCTAAGATAAGTTCAGAGTATGAAATGTTTCAACGTTTCCATTCTCATTTTAGTTAAGTTCTGTAAATAGAGTGCAACATGGAGTGGAATAAATATCAAGAGCTCATCCATGCTGATTGCTACACACGTGGAGTGTGAGGGGTGGTCAGGCCCTCAGGGTGGCCTGGTCATGGCATGATCATTAAATTTGTAGTGGAATTTTCTGCTTAAATCTTGTCTTATGCTAAATGCGTTTTTTTCATAACAGTTGCTGGCACTTGGCCCAAATAATCATTTTTTCAGCATAATGTTTTGTTCTGTTAAGTAGATGGAGCTTGTCATAGGCACTGTTCTTAGGATTGCAAAAAAATGAAACAGTCATCAACAATATTTCTCTTAAAAAAGACATCTAATGAAAAAGACAGTCAACAAAATTAATCACATCTTTCTGAATGTACAACTGTTTACTCAACTCCATCCGCAGTTATACAAAACTGGTTTTGACTGCATAATGTGTTTTTTTTTTCTTTGAAAGATGGAGTGAAGTAACAAATTATATTAACCCGCGCGGCATAGGGGGGGGGGTAAATAATACCCCCCTCCCGTATTTCCGCAATAACTTGAAAACGGTAACAGATAACGACGTCAAAGTTTCAGTACCTTATCCAGCATCAATTTGGCGTCTTCCTAAAAAAAATCATTCTTAACAAGTTCAGAACTTTGGAAGATAATTGACGTTTTGCATGACTCATGTCATGCCATTTTTTGTTGAATAACGATAAATGTTTGATGCATCGTAGAAACATAGCTTTAGCAAATCGCAAATGTAAAACTGTATTATGAATGGAAATTAATTTTCTACCAAGATTGGCAATTTCGGATTCCAAATCTTTGGTTTTTCACTCCCTAAAATAAAAATAAATGATTTTATTTCAAGAAATTCCCCCAAAAATTACAATTTCTAAGTTATCTAAAAAAACGGAATATATATAAGAGAACCAAGTGTAATGAATACCCAGGACCAAATTTCAAAGTAATAGCTTTCATTTTTCAGTGACTGATGGCTCTTTCCAAGCATAAAAAAGGTAATATGTCATTTTTCAAAATAACGTTTTTTTTGTATTTTTTACCTCATACAGTATATAAATTCATTTTTGTGGTTTGATGGAGAACCATAACTAACCTATAAACATGCATTGTTTATTCAGATTAGTCAGTTTTCAGTTTTTGACCTTAGATGACCTGGACCTTTGACAGGGTCAAGTTTACCAAATGACTGTTTCATCGATTCTTTTACGGTGCTAAACAAATAACCCCTTAAACATGTGTCACAAGGCTTTGCTTCGGACCTTCTTCGTGGACAGTGACCTTTTTGTGAACCTGACCTTGACATTTTGCATGCAATTTCACTTTACTTATTCTAATCATAGATGTATTACACCTTTTGAGAGCTTTATGTGCATTGACAGTTCTTAATCAAGGGATTTTTAATTGAAGTATGAACCCATTAACTCAAAACTTTCCATTTGACCTGACCGTTGACCTTACATTTTGACCTAACTGTAAAATTTCGGATGCATTCTTTTTCGTTTCATTGAGAGCTTTCAATCGCCGCCTTCGCTTCTCGCTTGCGGTTAATTGTTCGGAAGATTAAGAGGGGGATAATATTTACCCCCCCTACGCCGCGCGTTCGGCTAGAGACCCCTACGCCGCGCGGGTTAAATATGTTAGTCATTTTCTCATGATTACCTTTTTAAATTTGTAAGTTAATATTTTTAAAGTAAACCCAAGGCCCTACAAGAAAGTTAAGTCATCTGGCAATTTGACCAAACTCGATGTACATCACATTTTTAGGAAAAACTGTGTATGAAGGGGTGGGAACGTTTCTCAAATGCCAATTCCCTTGCCCCTATGCAAATCAACTAAAACTTACAATTTTTGACAGACTATATATATATATATATAAATCCATTCAGCAGATTTACATCAAACAAAAAGTTGAAGGCAGACAAACTCAATGTTTCTAGATTATCTATATAACATGGTATTTTGATGGCAAAGGGACAAAGATCACACTAAAAATCATGGTCCTAATGGACGTCATGTTTCTAGGAAGATCCACATAGGTTACATTTTTTGGGCTTTAAACTTAACCGCGGCCACGCGCACTGCAGGGGTTCGCCAAACGAACACGAAACTGCAGGGGGGGGGGTGTTGATTTCCGCCCCGTGAGATCTCCAAAACTACGCAACGTAGCGGAACAAGCGGAAAACGTACATTAGATAGCTCTAGGCAAAGCTCTATCGAAAGTTTTTCAGTAGTTTTCTTGGATCAGTTCACAATTGAGGTCACAGTGGTCACCTCAAGGTTCAGAAAATTTTCCGGTTTTAGGACTCTTCCAGAAACCTTCCGATTATCTTCGGAAAACTATGATAGCTAGGCAGCAAATGAATAGAGAAGCAATCGATAGCTATTTGAAATTTGCAATCGCGCATCGCATCCTCAAAATTGAGCTCATATCAATAGTTAGGCTCCAGAGGTCATGAAAGGTAAAAAATACTGTGTTTAAGCAAAACAGTTTTTTTCGTGAATAGCATGTCACCTAAGAAAGATAGGGAAAACATTTTGACGCCATCGTGTTTTTGTCTCATTGATGCGCTTTTGAACATGATACGGTGACCTGGTTTAAGCGTCAACTTCAAAATTTGACCTCAGGGTCAAGGTCATTTTTGGTGACCCAGGTAGGTTCATTGTTGCATATGGGGGGCAACGCGGCCAGACGAGACGAACACATTGGTGTCAACTATCGTCTCTCCCTCTCTTTTCTACAAGAGTTTATTAGCAATTGATTGCTTGAATACCTCGATGACTTGTAGAAATCACTAAAGCAACAATTTGACCTTTGATCATTTTAGAATGAGCTAAAATAGCATTGCATTCTGAAAAGAATTAGCCTGATACAATGCATTATTTTTCTGAAGGGAAGCATTTGTTTATTTTTCCCATTCACTTATAATGGGGGAGGTTCAGGAATTGACCTGACCTTTGGTCACCGATAGCGAAAAATCCGAGATAACGAAGTGTAGGTACTTATATTCTCATGAATCCTGCAAGTTTCAAAGCTTTCGAAAAAAGAATGCTTTGGCACGGAACGCAAACGATTTTTGAAGGTGAGGTCACTTTTGACATGGACTGGTTGACCTTGACCCTGAGATGACCTCAAGTCAACTTTTCCAAAGTGTGAGGGTATTGAGGCCAAACAGTGTGTACGAAATTGTGCGGCGCTAGCGCGCCGCCGTTTTTCTGGCTACTCCTGAAAAACCTGAGGGGGGGAATCAACCCCCCCTTGCAGTGCGCGGTGTTAAGTTGTTCCTTTGCATTGAAGCCCACCACAAACATTGCGCCACAAATGTAGATGCACCATAAATATTGGTAATATGTGATGTCACAACCAAGCCTATGGAGGCTGAAGGGATTACAACCCCCAGAGTAAATCAAACTAATTTCGTGACTTAACCCTCATGACGTAGGGGTGGGTAAATATTACCCCCTCCCGGATTTTTGCAATAACTTGAAAACTATAACAGATAGCAACATCAATTTGGGTACCTTATACAGCATCAATTTAACGTCTTCTTAAAAATTCATCAAAAATGAATAAGAACTTTGGGAGATAATGACGTTTTGATGACGTTATGTCATGCCATTTTGGATGGAAAAAATGATAAATGTTTGATAAATCGTAGAAAGCATAGTTTAATAGCAAATTGCAAACATTTAAATTAAAAAGAAAGGAAATTGAATTGTATACAAAATGACAATCTCGGATTTCACAGATTTTTGGTTTTTGACCCCTCAAAATAAAAAACAGATATTTTCAGAAAATTTCCCACAAAATCAAAATTTTCAAGGTATAAAAAACGGAATATATATGAGAGAACCAATTGTAAAAAATATCCATACCGAATTTCAAAGTAATATATTTATTTTTCAGTGACTGATTAGTGATTGTTCCCCAAGCATAATTCATTAATTATATAATTATTCAAAATAACGTTGTTATTTTTTTACTGATACAGATATGTCAATGTCATTGTTGTATTTATGAGACAAAACTGGTCTAGAAACACGCCTTGTTTATTCATATTAGTCAGTTTCCAGTTTTGACCTTAGATGACCTGACCTTGACCTTTTGTTAGGTCAAGTTGTAAAAATGACTTCTGCTATCAAATTTTATATGTGAAATAACCTCTAAAACATGTGTCACAAGACTTTTGTTGACCTCTTCATAATAGTGTCCTATTGTGACCTGATGACCTGATGTCCTATTGTGACCTTTGCATACAATTTCACTTTTACTTAATGCAGGAGATGTATTACACCTTTGAGAGCTGTATGTACATTGGTAGTCGTAATCAAAGGTTTTGAATTGAAAATATGAACCATTAACTCATTTAACTGGATTTTTCATATGACCTAACCGTGACCTGACATTTGACCTAGCTTAAGAAGTTTCGGGTATGCATTCGATTCGTTTCATTGAGAGCTTTCGATCGCCGCCTTGCGCGTCTCGCTACGTTATTAGTTCGAAGATATCAAGGGGGGTAAAAATTCCCTCCCCTACGCCGCGGCATTCGTGAGACCCCTACCGCGTCGGTTAATTACGCTAATCATTAGCTAACATAATTTTATAAAAAAAAAATATTCCTCTTGTTCTGTACTGCCATAAATATTTTGATACAGTGATTCAAAAAAATAAAATAACAAAAATGAATTAGGTGAGCCAAGGGATCTCAAATCTGATGCACTTTTAAGGCAATATTGCATCAATTTTCAAGAAAATTATTGAATATATGGGTGGTTGAAATTTAATTATGAGCCTCAATGCAAAGATTCATGTGCTATTCATCCCATCACTATTTTCCCAGTGCTTCATAATTGTAATTTGAAAATCTCATTTTTATTGGGCTGGATAAAGATATTGACAAGTCAAAAAATTATTATTTCGGCCTAGTGCCAGCAACTGATATAACAAAAGGTGGTAAGATGAGAGGATCTCAAATCTCAATGTGAAATGAAAGTCTACATTGGCATATGGCGTTTGGTTTCCTCTAGATGAGATCAAAACTCCTCTGGCTCCCACATGATGTTGTTACTTCCTATGCAGATATGGATTGTGCTGTTTTATTGGTGGCTGATTGCTGAGCTTAAAGGAAACAGCTCACCTTTAACATGGGGTTTTGAGTTGAGATAACCAAGTTGTTCTCCATACTTGAAAATGACTTGACGCTTCCACATCTTCATAGAAACTGTCTAGTATGCGCCTCAATCCCTTCAAAATCGATGACGTTTTGATGACATAGCGTACTTCTTAGCAATCTGATTTTGCATTTTTCTGAGGAAAAGGATGAATTAGAACCAAATAACTGACATTATAATAATTTGCTTTTTCCACATGAATATTTTATGACTTTCTAGTAACATTATAATTAATTTCTAGCTTCTCTATCATATCTGGGCATTTTTTTTTCTTCAAATGTGAACTGTTTCCTTTAAAGGTAATGTTTCTCCCTTCTGAAAGTTGTCATATGTACTATTGGTTCCCAAATAAGCGTCCCACTGGGTTGGCCGGCACAGCAATTAAAGGGAATATACTGCCCTGGGAAAAGTATTTGGATTGATGGAGATGATGCCCAGATGAGTAGCTCTCATCTCCAATCATGTCATAATTCCAAGCTCACACCACCTAAGGAGTGTGCCTACTCTTTTGAAATGTCAAAATATATTTTTATTACGTAAAAAGCTACTGCTTTATTATTGTTACCATAAAATCACTTCTGAGCCCCTTTAGTTGAATTACTTATTTTTTTTGGCATTTGTTTTGTTTCAAAACTCAAAACGATCGTCACTATAAAACAAAGTACGAAAATGTTACCTATAAATGGCCATCTGCCAAGCTAACAATATATGCTAGCTGTTGTAATTAAGAGCAAATGCTTCTAGTGCAAACTCTCTGCGACTATTATAATTAATATTCTGCCAGAATTGATTGCGACTTTTGAATATCCAGCAACTAAATATTTCTGGGGAAATGAAGCACATGGCTAAAATCAGAAAATATGTTCTCAAGACTAGTGTCAACAACTCCACATGACCAAATGTGAGTAGGGCACACTCCTTAAACGCTGCCTGCCAACCCAGTGGGACGCTTATTTTGGAACCAATAGCCGGTTGTAGTAAACGTACGAAGTTATAAGCCTATAAGTAAGTGCTGCTGAAAATAATGGTGATTTTTGTTTCTTGAAAAGTCGCTTAACTTTGTACAAAATCTAGCCTTTTAAATTTGTGACAATGACATCATTATTGAGCTATAGAGAGCTATGGATAATAGTAAATAGACACAATCTTCTGAATTAAAATACTACATGAGATATCAAAGAGCAAGAATACCGACTTTCACGCACTATCCAGCTGGAGGCATGACCTTATTTGGTTGATAACCACATAACCTTATTTGGTAAATGATGATTGAAAATACAAATCGTTGGTACTTACTCTTACAATTTCATAGTTATAGGAGACACGTTTTGTGTTCATGCATCCGGCTGGTTAGTGTGTGAAAGTCAGCATTCTTGATCCGTGACATCTCATTGATTTGAAGTGGGAGGTGATGGTTACTCTGGTGCATATTTCTGGCCTGCGTGGTGCAGGTTGGTGCGTATTTCCCGGCAGAATTCAGAAACGAAAGCATCACGTGCCCGACATACCTGGACATGGTCCGCCCTCTCTCTGGCGTCACCTGACATTGAGTGCGACAGCTGCCACCGGCCGCAGACCATTCCACTCGGGGGCAAATGGTGAACTCCGAAGCGATTCGAGCCATCGGTTGAGATCAAAAGCCCAGCGCTCTCTCGACTGAGCTACTGAGGCGGACCGATATTAAAGTGCAACAAATAACTTGAGTGGACTGTTAAGTGGCATTAGCCCATTATTACTTGATTTGAGTGAGGACTAGTGCACAAATCTGAGAGAAGCTCATCTTGAATGCAGTGGTGGCTTGTTAGTTTTGTGTTCTGGTCCCGGAGAGTAAAAATCCATCGTTGGAAAGTAAAACTATTTCGTTAGGAAAATATTATATCTATTTTTGACAAATTATTTCATCTGTAATGTAAAAAATGTATAATACATATTAAATCCTTGTGAGGAAAATTGAATAATATTTTAATTACAATGTCGGTAAGAATCGGGGAAAATAGACAATCTTCCAGCAAAAGAAAATGTCCCTTAACCGCGCACTGCCAGGGGGGTTGATTTCCGCCAACCCCTCAGGTTTTTCAGGAGTAAGCGGGAAAAACGGCGGCGCGCAGCGCCGCCAATTTCGTAACCCTCCTTGACGGCATCCAATAACCCACACTTTGTAAAGCTTGTTTTGACTTGAGGTCACTCAGGTCAGGTTCACAAGTCCATGTCAAGTGAACCTCACCTTCAAAAATGTTTGCGTTCGTTGCCAAAGCCACAGTCTTTTTCGGAAGTTTTGAAACTTGCAGATTTCATAAGAATATCAGTACTTACACATTCGTTTATCTCGGATTTTTTCGTATCGTGAACCAAAGTCAGGTCAATTTTCCCTGACATCCCCCATTAATAAGTTGAATGGAAAAATAAACAAATGTTTTCCTTTCATAAAATATGATTGGATCTCCAGGCTTAATTCTTTTTCAGAATAATGCTATTTTACTCAATATAAATGATCAAGGTGCAATTTGTGGTCAGTATCTCTACAAGGTCCATCTGAGGTCATAGCAATGATTTGCTCATAATCTCATAGAAAAGAGATAAGATGACGATTAGTTGACATCCCCAATGTGTTCGTCTGTCTGGCCGCGTTGGCCCCATATGCCAACATGACTACCTGGGCACCAAATGACCTTGACCTTAGGTCAAATTTTGCAGGGGTTGACCTTACAGTCATCGTATATATGTTTCAAGCGCATCACTGAGACAAAACCCGATGGGCGTCAAATTGTTTACCCTATCTTTCTTAGGTGACATGGCCTATTCACGAAAACTGTTTTGCTAAAACAGTATGTTTGACTTTCATGACCTCTGGAGCCTAAACTATTGATCTGAGATCAATTTTTTGAGGACATACATGCGATTGCAAATTTAAATGCTATCGATGTCTCTCTAATGTTTTGCTCCTAGCTATCATAGTTTCCTGAGATAATTGGGGGTTCTGGAAAAAGATCCTAAAAGAGTCCTAAAACGGGAAAATCTGATTCCTTGGGTGGCCACTGGTTGACCTCAATGTGAACCTGATTCAAGAAAACACTGAAATACTTACGCTAAGAGATTGCTAGAGCTATCTAATGCCGTTTCCGCTTGTCGCTACGGCGTTGCGAATAGTTTGGAGATCTCACGGGGGGGGGGCGGAAATCAACCCCCCCACCTGCAGTTCGTGTTCGCGCGAACCCACCTGCAGTGCGCGGGTTAAGTCCAGAACATGGACCTAAAATTCCAAGGCCGCTGCGCTGTCGGACCCGGTCATGGGCATGCATCTGGTCAGGCCATCTGGTCCAGGCGGGCCGGCCAGCGGGGAAAGGCCAGGGCACAACAGATACAAATGGGTCTGGAATGGCTGACATGGAAATTGATTTGCAAGGTGGCTCAATTCGTATTGATATTCCTGTCAATTGGATAGGAATTCGTTAGACCCGTAATCCATTGACCCTAGCCTGTGCAGCCTGTACAGGCTCTGTAGCCTGTTGATATTTTTCGGAAGATAAAAAAGGAAGATACAAATATTTGCCGGGAATAAATAGCGTGTGCAGTACTTTAGCTCATTTCATTGCATTAAGTTGTTCTTACCGCATTGGCTTAGCAACAAGTCAACAGAAAACGAAAAACTATTCTGGCGACAACAATTTAGGTGTTGGTGTTGGTTGGCGTTACATTTAGGTGTAAGTGTACGTTTTTTTTTAAGAAAATAGATGTGTGTTGGAGCTATTTATTTATCATCTAAATCTACTTGATAGAAGAGCCATCGCATGGTTATCAGGTGACGCGCTCCTCAATACGTTACTGGTATTGGGCACACAAATACTGCTGGCCACGCCAACTCCAGGCCTGGTCAGAATCACGTTTGCTACACTGAACACCGGCACCAAATCAGAGACCCGGCCTAGACTGTCGGCCGGGTGTCAGGAAAGGGCTCGGGACACCTCTATTCTCTCTCTCGTCTACCTGTGTAGTAAGTTAATAAGCTGTGGGCCCCGGGTGGCTCACTCACTAGCGCGTTAGGCTCGGAACCCATGGGTTCTGGCTGCTGACGAGGACAGTGGCGAGGACAGTGTTTTTTTTCATAATAAGAACGGCCTCTGGTCCCAGAGAGTAAACATTAATAGATGGAGAGTAATGTTTTCTTGTCAGGAAAGTTAATATTTTCATGTATTTATATTTTTGAATTAGTAGATACGAAATGCATGATTGGTAATAGATGTTATATTCTTGTGAGAAAATACAACTTTAATTTAAATACAATTTCGGTAAGATCGGTGATTTGTAATAGATATTACATTATTGTGAGAAAATGCAATTTAAATTTAAATACGATTTCGGTACGATCGGGTGAAAAGAGAGCAAATTTTCAGAAAAAAATCAACAAAATTCTTTGGATCCCAAAAGTCCAGAAAATGGTTTAAATGCCAAAGCTGCTTGAATGTGCAATTATGTGTTTGTGCCAATAATAATTGGTGTATAGCAGGCCACCGTGGTGAATTGGTTATGTAGTGATAGGTATAGCATGTGACTGGTAAAACAGCTGCAGCATATCTGGTGTTGGGCGCAATTATGTCGCGGGGTAGTGGCTACTTGATAATTGGTAGTACTTCAAATGATGCACATTGGACCTGTAAAATCAGGCGATACTCACAGAAAACGGGAGGGGTGGATGGATTTTGCCGGTAAAATATGGAGATACCTACATAGAAAATGGGGAGTGGTGGGTGGATTTCGCCCCCCCCCCCGGCCCCTATCTCGTGCGCGAGTTAATCCGAATAGCTGGAGTTAGCAAGGTAGAAAACATGACACAGAAACCAAAACTGAGGGTAAACAATCTGTCTCTAAGGTGTTGTTAAGTTTTTTTTTTTCGGCTTCTTCATATTATTACATCCTTACATCATATCTTGTCTTAAGGTATATGTACCTTGGGATGGAAAGAATGAACTAGAGACATCCGAGTGAGTGTAATATATTTAACATACTATTTGTGAAAAATCGGTTTAGTGTCCCCCTTAACACCCACTTATTTAGTTAATCCCTGGACCCCTGCGGGCGTTACTAGCTTTGCTATCTGTACGCAGGGAATCCAGGGAAAAATAATTACTAACAAACGGTGGTGGGTTGCAAAAAAAAAAAATAGAAAAAAATAGCAGGGAGTGTGGTGACCCAAAATCAATTGCAGTCTCAAATAAATGTTTGAGGGTTGTTGTATTTAACGTAAGTGGTCCCATGGGAAAGGGTGGGACATCCTGGCCTAACTACTATGGGTGGGGGAACTAAAAAAAAAAAAAAAAAAAATGTTTAAACAACTTATACAGACTTAACACTGGATTGTTGCTGCAGTTTACCTTTATGACATGCCGATTGAAAACAAAGTGTAAATAAGTTGACGAAGAGTGAAGTGGAATGTGGACATACAGCAGTCGTTCTGACTGCAGTTAAAACGCGTGCGATCGCGGCGCGTGTTGTTCGGCGTTTACGGCTGCGTTCGGCACTTTCCGTCGGCCGTTGAAGACGCTTCTCGCCACTGAGACGGCCGCTCTGTCTTGTTGCAGGCGTCGTGTGCTCGCAGCGCGCGGCTGTGAACCGCTCTGCGTCGCGTTAGTCGCACGTGCGCGCCGCCATGGGTAAGGTGCGTCCGGCGGCGGCCGGCTCCGACGGCGACGAGCCGGCCTCCGCGGATCGGAAGCGTCGCGACGCCGACCATCGCGCCTCCAAGGAGCAGCGCAAGATATGGCGTGAAGCCAAGCTGCTGAAGTACGTTGAGAAGCACCGGCAGCTGAAGGAGCGCGCAGCAGAGACGGTGGCGTCGGCGAAGGCGGCTGGACAGACGGCTGGGCAGACGGCTGGGCAGACGGCTGGGCAGACGGCTGGGCAGACGGCTGGGCAGACGGCTGGGCAGACGGTCGGACAGACGGCTGGGCAGACGGTCGGGCAGACGGTCCCGCCGGCGTTCACGACGGCTCCGCTGCCGTTCCCGGTGGCTCCGTCCGCCGGCCGCGGCGTGTCCCGCACCCTGGCGCTGGCCGTGCCGGGCTCGATCCTGGAGAACGCACAGACCCGCGAGCTGCGCGCCTACCTGGCCGGCCAGGTGGCGCGCGCCGCCGCCGTCTTCTGCGTCGACGAAGTGGTGGTGTTCAACGACCAGGGTGCGGCGGCGCTGCGGCCGGGCGCCGAGGGCTCGGCACTGCGCCCGCCCGACTGCTGCGAGCAGCTGGTCCGCCTACTGCAGTACATGGAGTGCCCGCAGTACCTCCGCAAGCTGCTGTTCTCGATGCACGACGACCTGCGCTTTGCCGGCCTACTGAACCCGCTCGACTGCCCGCACCACCTGCGGCGTGCCGAGGAGAGCGCGTTCCGCGAGGGTGTCGTGGCCGCGCTGCCGCCCGTCAAGGGCCGCTACTCTCTCGTCAACATCGGCCTGGCTCGGGAGGTGCGCGCCGATTGCCTCCTGGAGCCAGGCGTGCGCGTCACAATGCGACTGGACGCGGACGGCCGGTCCGGCAGCATCGTGCCGCCACGCACCCCCCGCATCGAGACGGGCACGTACTGGGGGTACGCGGTGCGCACGGCGCTCTCACTGGCGGACGTGTTCGGGCAAAGTCCGCATCCGACCGGCTACGACCTCCTGCTCGGCACCTCCGACAAGGGTCGACCACTGGAGGAGCTGGCGCTGCCGGCCGCGCAGCATGCGCTCGTCGTGTTCGGCGGCGTGCAGGGCCTCGAGGCGGCGCTGGATAATGATGAGAAGTTGACGCTGGACGACCCAGCCGACCTGTTTGACCTGTACGTCAACTCGTGTCCCGGCCAGGGGTCGCGTACCATCAGGACGGAGGAGGCGATTCTGATCACGCTGGCGGCGCTGCACCCGCGGCTGGCTGCCGTCGACCGGGAAGGGGCAGCGGCGGAGGGGGGTAACGGGACGGATTAGGCAGCGGCGAGCCATGGCGCAGCGGAGGCAGGGGAGGGCGCGACCGACTCGGGAGGGGACTAGTGGGTGGCGCGGGGGCGTTCCGGGCAGGTGCGGGAGAGGGGGACAATTTGGAATGACAGCGATCTAACTGCGGCAGGAATCGGGTGAGGGTTTGTTGCTGAAGGGCCGTTTGCAGTGGTCAGAATCGGTGTTGTGATGCGATCTGCTCGCTCGTTCTGCATCACACAGTACAAGTCACGAGTGTGTGGTCTTCATATTTTGACATCAGACGTATCATGTAACTGATGTTAACATCACATCGGCCTCGTAAGCGTTTTGCTCTTAACTACCCGGTTTTGGATGGATTGGCTTATGATGGAATGTTTGCTGTTGTTGCAAATATATCTCATACACATTTCGCACGTGTTTGTATTTTTCTACAATAACCCTTAGACATTTTACATTTTCCTACAGTTTTCGATCGATTAAGCTTCCACAATTTTCCGAACTATCATGAGATAGTTGCAGCCTATATTTGCACTACCTTGACATCGAGACCACGGGAATGCTCCTCGTTAGCCAGCTCATCATTGTCTCGTCTTGACGCAGCCCTGTTGGGTCGATAGACAAAATTATTTTATCGGTAAGGATTACAAACTGACATTGAACTACTGAAGCGTTTCTCTGGCAGTTTTTTTATAACTTAAGCGCGAATAGTTTGAATGGATGTATTCCGAGGCCAGGCCCGCGCTAAGCAGGGAGCTTTGTTCGCAGGCCCTGACTCCACCACCCGATCACGCAATTCCTGGCGTCCGGCAGAATTAAGAAGCGAAAGTTGCACGTGTCCGACACCTGGACAGTGGACACGGTCCGCCCCACCCTCTGGACTCTGACGTCACCTGACCTTGAGGCTTGAGTGCGACCGCTGCCACTCATGGTCGTGGCCATCCCAGTCCGGGACAAATATCGAGTGCCGAAGCGACTCGGAACACGAAGCTACGGACTTAGACTTGCCACTAGGACTACAACATTTATAACGTAACTAGTTGACAGGTCAATCGTAATCACATGATGTTGAGAGTCGACAGCAGGAAGAACGGAGCAATTTCGTCAAATCTGTTTTTAGACGATTTCAGTTTTTGTATATTTGGCTTACATTAGATGGCCATCAGATGTCAAAGGAATTCAAGTGGTTGAGTTTTCCCAGATACGAAATATGATGGGACTGTGAGACTAAGTGGCGTTGTACGTTGCGTTACAAGTAAGTGTGGCGGTAGTGGCGGTGAATTCTCCAGCGATCTCCCTCAGTCCTCCTCAGCGGATCGTTCTTGTCGACCTCTGACATTGTTTGACCTTTCTGACGCTTCCCGATTTCGGCTGCCCTTCGTGTGACCTCTCGGCTCTCCCATCTCTGCAGACCCCTGTGACCTCTACCTGACCTCGCATGACCCCTGTTGACCTCTCCCTGATCTCAGCTGACCTAATCTGACCCCGTGACCCCTGTGACCTCTCCCTGACCTCGTGTGACCCCCTGTGACCTATCCCTGATCTCAGCCGACTTCCTGTGACCTTTCCCTGATCTCAGGTGACCTCTCCCTGACCTCGCGTAACCCTCTGTGACCTCTCCCTGATCTGATCTGACCCTGTGACCTCTCCCTGATCTCTGCTGGCCCCGTGTGAACCCCTGTGACCTCTCCCTGATCTCAGCTGACCTCATCTGACCCTGTGACCTCTCCCTGATCTCGGCTGACTTCATCTGACCCTGTGACCTCTCCCTGATCTCATCTGACCCTGTGACCTCTCCCTGATCTCATCTGACCTTGTGACCTCTCCCTGATCTCAGCTGGCCCCGTGTGACCCCTGTGTGACTTCTCCCTGATCTCAGCTGGCCCGGTGTGACCCCTGTGTGATCTCTCCCTGATCTCAGCTGGCCCCTTGTGACCCCTGTGTGACCTCTCCCTGATCTCCGCTGGCCCCGTGTGACCCTTGTGTGACCTCTCCCTGATCTCCGCTGGCCCCGTGTGACCCCTGTGTGACCCCCGTGTGACCCCTGTGTGACCTCTCCCGTCTCTGCAGGCCGCCGACACCGTCATGGCGTCCGGAGACGCTGCCGCCGCGCCTCTGAAGAACGGTAACCACGAGCCGGCCAAGGACAAAGTCACCTGCGCAGAGATGACCTCAAAAGACTACTACTTCGACTCATACGCCCACTTCGGCATCCACGAGGTACGTCAAAGTCCGTCCTGGAGGCTCGGCGGGTGTCAGGTGGCATAGCAAGCTCTCATAGAACGAGGTCACTTAGAAAGCAGACATGGTTAAATATGTTGGCATAAAAAGGTGCTGAATATCGTTATTTTGCAATGCAAATATATTGAACGCTAATTATTTTTCATAGCGAGAAAATGCTCCTTGTGCTTTCACCGATTTTGATACCAGAGAAGCATTTTTATTGGCTTGTCCAAGTCGCGTTGGTGTTATGATGCTGATTTTCTTTGTGGGGAATATAACTAATGTTGCTATTCGTCATTTGTGCTGTTATACAAAACATTACGGCAGCTTCTGCTGCTTGGGATGCCCCCTCCCCCACCACCAGTCCACCATCTGACCCCCCTTCTACTTGCCCCCCCCGCAGGAGATGCTGAAGACGAGGTACGGGACGTTTACGTACCGCAACTCGACTGTACCACAAACCGGCACCTGTTCCAAGAACAAGTGCGTGCTGGACGCCCATCGGCTGCGGCGACTGCGTATCCTCTCCTGTTTCGCCGCCAAGGCCGGTCGCCAAGAAGGTGATCGGCGTCGACTGCTCCAACATCGTCGACCATGCGCGCACCATCGTCAAGGCCAACAAGCTCGATCCACAGTGAGTGACGTGCACAGTGAAGCAGACCGGGTTGAGCGTGCCGCCTGCTTTCCTCCAACGTCCCCTCGTTTAGTGCTTAGTGCTCGTTTGAAGGTCTGAGGATGATACAAAGGGCGTGCTGATAATTACCCGCGGGGTCCGTATTTGTCATTGATGACGTTTGATACTATATATGTAGGGTGTATATTTGGGGTATGGTAGGTAGAAGCTAATGGCATGTGGTAGCGGAGCACGATTTTGATCTAGTCAGTCACTGATTCAGCTTATCTCTCCGAAGCTGGTGTTCGATGGTTAGGTACCTTGGGATCAGTATAAGGTGATACTAGGATCAGAGATGCCACCTGTCCAGTTCTTGTGAGCGCACTGTGACGAGTCAACGTTCCCCGCTTCCCCGCAGTTGTGGAGATCATCAAAGGCAAGGTCGAGGAGATCACCCTGCCCGTAGGACAAGGTCGACATCATCATCTCTGAGTGGATGGGCTACTGCCTCTTCTACGAGTCCATGCTGGACACGGTGATCTACGCGCGCGACAAGTGGCTGGTGCAGGACGGCATGCTCTTCCCCGACCGTGCGCCACCCTCTACGTCATAGCCATTGAGGTTCGTAATGCACCGTCTACTTTGCATTGGCCACGCGTGTTCTGACGGAGTGAGTTGGTTTGCTGGCTTTTTCGGATCGGAGTGGCCGCTCCCGGGTGGCTCAGTTGGTCGATTGGCGATTGTTGGGCTCGGAATCCAAGGGTTCCGGGTTCGAGTCTGGCTACTGGCGAGATCCATTCGATCCGCAGCTTAATGTGGCGGCGTGGGAGACTATAGACTATAAATGGAGATTGTCTCGCAGTCGTAGTCGTTCAGTCGTAAAGCCCAGTGCGACCACCGAGGATGCGCTCAAAGCTCGGACGTCTCATCTCTCTGCTTCTACCGCTCTCTTCCCAAACCAACATGTGCTCAGTGTATGGTTTGTGTGGTGGCAGGTCACTGTTTCCTGATTCTCAGTCCACCTGATTATTGTACCTTTCAAATACTGTCCACGTCCCGACTCGCCTGTGCGGCTGCACTGTCAGTTTGGCCTCTGCTCCACCGCCGTCCGCTCTGACTTCTCCCTCCCCCACCGCTGTGTTCCGCAGGACCCGCTCTGACCTACCCTCATCCCGCGGTGTCTACCGCAGGAGCCTGCGCCTCTGCCTCGCCGGTGGGCCGAACCTACCAAGTCACCGAGGCTGTGGTCACCGAGGCACCTCCGCCCTGACCCCCTAGGCCCCCTCATGTGTTCCGGGCTAGAACCCGCTCTGACCCTCTCCCGGCTGGGTGATTACGCCGCAGGACCAGCTTGACCTCACTCTCCTCTTGGTACTCGCAGGATCAGCAGTACAAGGATCGAGCAAAGAATGAACTTGATCTGGTGGGACGACGTGTACGGCTTCGACATGAGCTGCATAAGAGAGGTGGCTGTGTCCGAGCCCCTAGTCGATGTCGTCGACCCCAAACAGGTGCGTGTTTGGCTCGGAAGCCGTGGGTTCCGGGTTCGGAGCTGGCTACTGACGGGGTTATTCGGTTCCCCCGTTTGGGCTGGGCGAGATATTCCAACGATAAGGGACTGGAGTTGTGCAGTCGACAGTCGTTAAGTCCCAATAACTGACCCCACCACTTGTAAACTTGTCAAATTTGGATGCTGTAGTCTGTACTATCAATGTAAAAGTAAGATTTACTGTATTAATGTTTGTTTGTTATCTCCGGCGGCCGGGCCGGTGCTCGCGCCACCGTCCTCGTCGGGGGGGCGTATGTTTAGACCCCCCCTTCTACACTCGGCGCTCCTATGGGACCCTAGAACATCAACCAAAAAATAACCGTTGGAGAGCTCGGTCACAAAGGGATTTGGAAACTATTTTCTTGAAAAGAATTTTTGCTCAGTCAATATTTAGAACGTCACCAGAGGTCCCAAAGTCAAATTTTCTCGGTCACATATTCCCCAGAATATTTAGGAACATATCCTCCAGATTCCCAATAATTCGTCGGAATACTATGATTAGCTAGGAGTTATCATGTAAAGAAGCATTAGATAGCTATTACAATTTGCAATCGCTATGTATGGTCCTTCAAATTTCCATGTCCAGGTCATATAGTGTTGGGTCCGAGGTCCATCAAATGTCAAAATTGCAGTTTTATGGTAAAATATGTTTTCCTGAATCCTTTTTTATCTAAAATGGCACATAACTCATTTAACACTATCGTGTTTCCTCTCGTCAAGACCGCTTTGAAACATATACCATGAGACCTCAGTAAGGTCAACTTCAAATTTGACTCCAGGTCAAGGCATCTTGTGACCCAGATAGGTTCGATGTTGCATATGGGGCAACGCGGAACATGACGATACAACTACATGGTGTAATCCGCTCGTCTCATCTTCATTATATCAGAGAGTTATTAGCAAATGCATTGCTGATGACCTCAGATGACCTCAGATGCCCTTTAGAGATCTTTTAGAAAACAATCGCAGACCTAGGTCCTTCAGACATGAGCTAAAAAAACATGAGTTACTGAAAATCAGCCTGATCCAATGCTCATTATGCTTTCAGAATAAGAAGCATCTGCTTATTTTTCCCATTTCACTTATAATGGGGAGGTCAAGGACAATTGGCACCACTGGACGCTTAAGGATCACCGACTATCGAAAATAGCCGAGATATACAACTTTGAATTATGTCATGGCTCTTCCGAATTGAAACCCTGTAAGATACGAATAACAATCCGCTTACAAACTGTGGCTTTCGGAGGTGAGACCACAAAAGCCATTTTTCGGAAGAGTGAGAGATCACAATGTGAACCTAAGCACTGGTAGACTGACCTAGACATGACATATATGTCAAAAACTTCTTTTTTGGAAAGCATGGAACAAGAAAGATGGAATCGAACAGGTACTGAAAATAGTTGGACCAGGACGCTAAAACGCGCCGCCCGTTTTCCCCCCCGATAACCGGAAAAACCTGAGGGGTGTTCTAAACACCCGCCCCCCCCGGCCCGCGACGCGGGTTCTGGTTAAATAATACACATTAACTTATGAAAGCAAAAAAGTAAAAGAGTAAAGATAAATATATGTGCATTAATTTATTGTATAGTGCGTTAGCGTAGCGTCAAGTGCACCATGTATAATGCATGTCTGTACCCTGTCGCCGAGATCGTGTCCAAACAGAGCTGCCTAGCTGAAGGGCAGGGTTCGACTCTGTCCACCCAATCACAAAGGAAGGAGCTGGCCCTTCACGCTCACCCTCGCCCGTTAAGACATCCACCCGCCAGCGACTACGTGCAGGCGTTCGTCACCTACTTCAACATCGAGTTCACCAAGTGTCACAAGCGTGTCGGCTTCAGCACAGGTGCGTTACGGCGGTCGGCTCTCCTTGCTCCTCCTAACTTGATAGCACTTGTCTTTAGCCGCTGAGGCGGGATCCCGGTCAGGATGGTGTTCTGTGCCATGATGTTCCGTGTCTTCTCCGTGAGAAGGGATCGGCGCCATTGGTGATCTTTTTGCTGAAATAATACTGATCCTCTTGCCGTGGACCGACAGTGGCAGTTTTACCCATTCGGCTTTGGTGAATGAGAATCTGTTTGCTTTAAAGTTTAATGATTGTTGGTTATTCATAAATGTCGTTGAGTGTTTCTCTTAAAGATGTTAACATTTTCTGTCCTGTCCAGTGTCCAATATGTCATGTACCTGCATATTTATTCATTTTTTTTCGAATATTTTCCCCGATGAATCATGGTAATGGCTAATATAAGTTTTCTACTAACCTAACGTCTATTGGTTGAAATGTGTTCTGTGCTTTCTCTCTGGCCGTTTATAATCAATATCCATATTTTTTGTTTTTGCTCTAGTCTCAAGCGTGGAAAATGCGAGCCAAAAAAGACAATGAGAGTGTAAAATTATGACTACAAATAATTTATTTTTTAATAGAAGCAACAGTTTTTGTTGCAATAATTCAGTTTTAGTCAATATTATCTCAGAATCAATATCACAATTCATAATGTGGGAGTGGAAAATTCACTCCTAAAATGGGGAGTTCAAGTGGAAAACAATACATTTGGATGTCATTTCGAACCCAAATCGACACATTTTGGGACACTGCCACTGTAGTATATCCGCCTAATCTGGATAGAACTACAAAACAAACTACTCGCGTCCTTAAGCTCACATCCTTTCACATCGGAAGAATCGGATGGTAGGGTCTGGGTTCATGCAACAAGCTATGCTTAGAGAAGGGCTTTGCAACCAAAAATCGACGCGTGAAGCCCCAATACTACCACCATCCATTCAAATGTGTGGACTACTTTTAACCAAACCGATCGGTTGCATTATGCTGATTTTAGCACACCATCTGTTTATGTTACAGGCCCGGAAGCTCGGTACACACACTGGAAACAGACTGTCTTCTATACCACTGAGCAGCTGACCTGCAAGACTGGAGAGATGATCAACGGCACCTTCTCCATGAAGCCGAATGAGAAGAACAACGTGAGTGCTGCCCTGAAGTATAGCTTGCTGCTCCCCGTGTAGTAACTCTCGTCTGTTATGTGATTCTGGTAGTTCCGGATATGATTTGGTAATTAATGGTTAAATGTTGTTTCGTTGACATGTTTGCAGTGCTGCGCGCGGAACAGCGTAATTGGTTAAGTTTTATCACGACGGAATATTTCGTTGATTTTGTCACTGTCAACTCAGGGACTGACCGATATTAATTTGTTGTAATGGGCGCAAAATAACCAAGTAGTTGTTGCGCCCTTAAACCCTAATCAACAAACAACGATATTAATTTGTTTACACCAAGTAACCGATCTTCACAAAGCAGCGATATTTCTGTTGCTGACTTCGCAACAAAATATACACATAGACCTTGTAATAATAAGTAACACTCCCTAAATGATACTGACATTTGCACTTGTATTCTGATTTGCATTGCGCAATAGCACTCAGGCCACTCACTATCCGTCGAACCTTCCGAATGGTACAGCCAGCTGCTGTGGATCGTGGTATCGTGGTATCGTGGGCTGTCGCCTGTCGACACGTTTTGCTAACATGTTGTCCGTGCCAGTGGCTTGTCCGTCCGCTGACGCCGAATCCCCCTCCTTTGCAGCGTGACCTCGACTTCCACATAGATTTCAACTTCCACGGAGAGCTCGGCACAGTCAAAGACAGCCGGAAGTACAAGATGCGCTAGGACAGGTACGTGGCTGGCGACATTGTGTTCGACGTGGGCTTGTAGTCGTAATCGTGTGCTGCTTATGGTGTCGGCCGGCGGCAGGATGAAGTGTAGAGACGGCTGACGGGTTAATTAGGGCGTGAGCTGCGGGCAGGGCTTAATCAAATGGATGAAAATACCGGCGACGGTGTGGATGACTTTGTTTTATATTTGTCAGTGTGTTATATTTGTAGGTCCTAGCGTGTTAAATTATCGTTTTCCTTGATGAAAGCTCGTTTCTTCTAAAGATTGTCTAGTTGTCCAAGTTGAAAGTTGTTTTTCTTTTAAGATTGTCTCCACTTTCAGAAGAATAAAAAAAAACGACCAGGTTTATTTGAGTGGCCCCTTTGCGTGTCGGTATCGAGTCAAACGGAAGCCTCTGTCTGACTGTCTGTATTTTTTTCCAGCTGGCTCCGTAGGAAGATGACACTCATCTGTCTCATCAGCTGCAGCTGTCGGCTCGCGGCCCTCCCGCGGTCTGATGACGTCACAGCTCGGTTTCTGACGTCTATGTCGGACCGGTGACGTCACTATTCCGTCGGACGTCACGGTTCGGAGTCAGCGCGCGCCGCTGGCCTGCTGGACACCCCGCATGCTGTCTACTGGCTCGGTGTGACACATGCGCAGTTCAGCTGTGATTCCATGTTCGGCTTGAGCCGTCCGCTGACCGGGTCACCAATTCTCACCATACTCGCCATGTCATCAATAAATGCCCACTTCTCCATGGTCTGTTTTCCACTCGGCTTCGGGCGGCTCCCGCGAAGAGGGGAGCGGCAGAGGCGGTGTGTCGTTTTGGTTAGATAAGAGTGTATTTGTCGAATGTTGCAACTGGCAACATTCACTGTCCTCAATGGTATTCAACAAACTACGTTAATTAAATTTCTACTCGAACGGAGCAGTTCATAGGTTTTACGTGACATGTTGAATAACAGTGCCTTTGATTACTGAATAGACTTTAGAAATGAGTAAGAGTGAGAATTATGTATCAGTTTCTTTTGAACTCACTGGCTCCGGTTTTATCGGTTACAAGAAGCACGCAATTAACAAATTTTCGCCATTCATTCAGCTGGTAGCGCGATATTTCTGCACCAAAAAATTGAATACCACGCCTACAACGCGGCGTTCTTTGCCTTGAATTATTGCTGATTAGTGTTAGAGCGTTCCGGTGCGTTTGCAGTGAGCACGAGTGTGCCCTGCTATTCTCGTATCACCCGCGACACTTAGGTCATGGATAGCTTGGCTTGCATGGACTATCTACTCTGTTAGCCTTAGGCGAATGTTGACCATTTCCCTTCCTTCTCTTGTGAGAGCAATTGATATTGCCGATTACGTACTGATAGTCGACTGCCTCCTACATTCGAATTATATTGATACTGACGAGTATATCCTAAAATTATCCTTATATGCTTGTTAGCAACGAGCACGCATCGCTCTTCTCATTTGGCAACGGTCCAGCATTGCAGTCATGACTACCGATGAGGGGATTTGTGTGGCTGCAAAAAATCATGTTTTTGTGGTGGGCACGACTCGCATCCCGCCGCCGTCGCGACCATATGCGGCTGGCGAGGGACGACTGGGCGGATCATTCGGGACCGGGTGGGTCCATCGGTGACCATAGGTGGCTGACGGAGGAAGGCGATCGGTCATCGGGGTCAGAGCGGGGCTGACGGTTTGTCCACCGGTCACGATCAAGACTCGCCGTTGGGGTCACGATGCCGCGTGGACACGCGGCACCGTTTCCCGTGACCGGCGTTGCTATAGTTAACAGCGAATTTAATATAGCTCGCCGTTAGCACTACCGACAGCGTGCTTATTTATTTTTATAATTTGAGTCCAAACATTTTGAATGGATGGGTTTCGGAGGTCCTGGGTGACCCATGCATGTCATACCATGTCAGGGTCAAATAGCGAGCGCCGGAGAGATTTGAACCCGGGTCCCGGGCTGCCACACCGGGCGAGGCTAGACGCCCAGCGCTCTCCTTATGGAGCTTCAGGGGCGGGCTAAAGACTACAGGTCGGAACTATGAAACGACAGGTAATAAAGAGCAATATCGGTCCGGAGTGCGGAACCACGACACAGCAGACCTCTAAAGTTGCATTTCAATCGATCCATTGTTTTGCCAAATTATTGGTAGGAACTAGCTTATACCAGCACTGTTTCGTTAGGCTATTTTTTAAATTATTTCAGAGCCTGATAACTATTTAATCAATAGACATTTATATTAAAAATGTTATATATTTATTTATTCACCTATTAAGATTAAGTGAAGGCACTGCCTTTGACTAAGGTGATTCAATGTTTTAGTATAATTTTTTCCTGCTAGGTCTAGGTCATTTTTTTCCTGCGTAGAAGGCTCCCTCCCACGCACGCTGCTCTCTGTAATTTAGTCGTCCGCTTGTGCTATTCCCACTTGCTTAGTCTAGTCTTGCTTACTGCATTCAAGAATGACTACTTTTACATAAGGCATATTGTGATACAAGACAAATTACCTCAAGAGTCAAGACCATTATCAAGATATGGACATTTAAATAGACAGTTTAAAGCTCAGTCCATTATTAAACTCACTTTCCCGCGCCACTACAGCTGTTTGTGGGAAAACGAAAACATTGGCATGCGCGCAGGGGAGAGAGGCGGCGTTTCCCGGATCGATCGTGCGGATGAAACGTTGATTGTTATAAATTAAGGTAATTTATTTTTGTGTTGAGTATGACATTTAATCAGGCTGTTGTAAACCGGTACTGATAAGAGTGCATTGTATGGAGGAAGCCGGAGGAAAAGTTCTGAAGTGATAAAACGAAACGAAACTTGCTAAGTTCACGCTCAGTTAAACTAATTTAGTTTTTATTTCTTAATGCCTATGATTAGACGAGTCTAATAATGAGTTACTACAACATTTATGGTCATTTGCAGTTCCATAATATAAAGAATGTCAGACACTCATGAGTGTCAGAGGTGTTCGGGGACGCGTTCAACCAACATTTTCCAATTTTAACTTTACAATTAGGCCTATGGGCTTTGCATGGAAAGAATAAAATTCAGTGTCACACTTCCATGCACCAATTTGTAGACAGTGTGACAGGGCTGAACGGAGGTCGGGCAGTATAGCTGGCTTGATGACGTCAGTGCCTTTTTCACTAACAATTGTATCTTTTAGGTTGTGCAAGCAAAAAATGACTCAAGAGGATCTGTAGGTATGACTTGTTTAGGTCTTAACCCTAGACAAGTAGTCATGTTTTGAGCTGGTCAATATGATAAATATTGAAAATACCCTCCCAGTGACGTCATCAAGCTAGCTGTACCACCGACCTTCATTCAGGCCCGCCACACTATCTATAATGTGGTGTATAGAAGTATGATGCCTACTCCAGTAATGCCTGTTTCTGTTGGGGTGATGACCATAATGGTCCCCCTTTGATCTGCCAGTGTTCTTGGTTAAACATTGTATGTCAGTTTTGAAGTTTTAGCTTAGTCTCAACTCTCAGATGAGTAACTATTCAGAGTCTCAGTCATTGTTGTTTTGCAATTATACATAGTTGCAGTATCTATATCATAGATGAATGTTAACCTATCCATTCTGATGTGTTTCAGGTTTATTTATAATGGCTTCCCCAAACCTCATCACTTGTGGAGACAATGTGAAGATCTGGGACTCCAATGGCTATTCTCTACTCCATCAGTTCCAACCAAATAATACAAAAGGTATGCATGCCAATGGTGCATTTGTATATCTGGTAGTGGTATGCATATATTTTGCATGGTGATAGGTCTGATAAGACATTTACCTGGACCATTAAAGACTATAGTGAATATGACCAGTAATTGCTATTCAGCTTCCATTGAAGCATTTTTGTGATCATTTGAATACTTTTTCACATTTGATTTTCCATCTTGTATGCATGCCTTCTTGTTTTGTTACAGGTTCAAGAGCGTTTTATCATTACCTTTTTAGTATATATGAGCATCAAATGTTATTCAGCTTCAAAAACAGGTATTACTGTGGTCATGCGATTGTCTCTTCTCAGATGATGTGGTGACTGACGTTTCTGCCCAGATGACATCGTAACTAATATCTCTCTTTGGATGACAGATGACTGACATCTCCTCAGATGACGAAAACAGACATCTCTCCTCAGACAACATGGCGAATGATGTCTCCCAGCTGATGACGTGATCTCTTCTTCCAGATGACGTGGTGGCTGACGTCTCGTGGAGCCGGGATGGAGGGATGGTGGCCAGTCTCACCAGCACACATCCTCCTTCCCAGATACGTGGTGAGCTGACGTCTGTGGAGCCGGATGGAGGGAATGGTGGCCAGTCTCACGCAATCTCTCCTTTCAGATGGACTTGGTGGCTGACGTCTCGTGGAGCCGGGCATGGGGGATGGTGGCCAGTCTACCAGCACACAGCTCTCCCTCCAGATGAGTGGTGGCTCGACGTCTCTGAGCCGGGACGGAGGGATGGTGGCAGTCTCACCAGCACACAATCCCTCCTTCCAGATGACGTGTGGCTTAACGTCTCGTGGAGCCGGGACGAGATGGGTGGCCCAGTCTCACCAGCACACACCTCCTTCCTTCAGAATGACTGGTGGCCTGACGTTCTCGTGGGAGCCGGGACGGAGGGGATGGTGCCAGTCCACCAGCACAATCCCTCCCTTTTCAGAATTGACGTGGATGGCTGACGTCTCGTGGAGCCGTGATGGAGGATGTGCCAGTCTCACCACTGATAACATGGTCCCACACATCCCTCCTTTCAGATGACGTGGTGGCTGACGTCTCATGGAGCCGGGACGGAGGGATGGTGGCCAGTCTCACCAGCACACATCTCTCCCTCCAGATGACGTGGTGGCTGACGTCTCGTGGAGCCGGGATGGAGGGATGGTGGCCAGGCTCACCAGCACACATCCTCCTCCAGAATGACGTGCGTGAGCCTGAGTCTCGGGGGCCGGGATGGAGGATGGTGGCCAGCCTCCACCAGCACACATCCCTCCTTCAGGATGACGTGGTGGCTGACGTCTCGTGACCGGGACGGAGGGCTGGTGGCCAGTCTCAACCAGCACAATCCCCTCCTTCCAGCATGCGACGTGGTGGCTGACGTCTCGTGGAGCCGGACGGAGGGATGGTGGCCGTCTCACCAGCACACATCCCTGCCTTCCAGATGACGTGGTGCTGACGTCTCGATGGAAGCGCGGGATGGAGGGATGGTGGCCAGTCTCACCGCAACATCCCTCCTTCCAAGATGGACGTCGTGGCTTACGTTGTCGTGGAAGGCGGGATGAGGGATGGTGGGCCAGCCTCACCAGCAACAACATTCCCTCCTTCCAGAATGGACGTGGTGGCTGACGTCTCTGGAGCCGGGAGGAGGGAATGGTGGCCCAGGTCGTCACCAGCTTTGAGAACTGTCCCACACATCATCCTTCCAGATGACGTGGTGGCTGACGTCTCGTGGAGCCGGGATGGAGGGATGGTGGCCAGTCTCACCAGTCGTCAGGCGCTGCTCGTCGTCACCGGTGTCACTGCAGAGGGCACCCGGCAGCTGACCGTCGCCGACGAACTGGTGGGTCCGATGCAGACTTCACAGCACCGACCGCGCGAACGTCTGAGTCACATTTCAGAACAGTGGGATCAGCTCAGGGTTTAAATGTCGAGCGGCAATGCAAGTGCCCTAACGCTATAATGCCCAATGCAGTTAGCATTGATACATTTGCTGTAGGCTGGTTGGAGAGCTAGAATGTCTACCATGATTCTGAATTTTGGTCTGTTCTGCTCCTAATACTACGTCACGAGTCTGAGCTGTGAGTGTGAGATCGATACTTATATTGTGTTGTTGCGTCACCAGGCGAAGCCGACCTGCTGTCGGTTCTGCTCGTCCAACAGCCGCTACATCTGCGTCGGCTCCCACTCGGGCAGTGTCGAGCTCTGGGACAACAGGAGCGGCAAGCTCGTCAAACATTACCAGGTGGGTGTGGCCGCCGAGTGGCTCTGACAGTGACCGGAGCAGTCGACCAGGGCAGGTGACCGGAGCAGTCGACCAGGGCAGCTGAACGGTACCAAAGCGAGCTTCTTGCCCTACCCCGAGGTTTGGGGGTTCTATATATCTGCAAGCAAATGGTACGTACTGGTGGGGGGGGGGGGAGGGTTAGATCGATGTGTGTCGAGATCGTTCTTCGGATTATTTGATTTCCGGTTGAGATTGTTAAGGAACATGTATGTTGGACTAAGATAGGATTCGGTAAGGCCCGGAGTTGACCAGGGTCTGGACATGACCGACCTGTTGAATGGGCCGCATTATTAACTATTGGTTCCGGGTGCCTGCCCAACTTGACCTGACCTGGCCTGAGTCTGCCCGACCTGATGCTGACCTGGATAGATCTGACCTGTATCTTCTCTCTACCTGACCTGACCCGACATCTGACCTGACGTCTGGACGTACTTACTTGACACTGACCTGAACTGACGTCTGCCCTGACCTGACGTCTCCCTGAGTGCTCGTACGTCTGACCTACCTGATAACCTGACGTCGATCTGACTTCTGAGTTCCTGAGTCTGACCTGACGTCTGACCTGACGTGACTGACGTCTGACTGGACGTTGACCGATATTGTCTGACCTGACGTCTGACTGACGTCTGAACCTGACGGTCGGACCCTGACGTACGTGACGTCTGACCTGACGATCTGATATCCTGACCCTGACGTCTGACCTGACGTCTGATCTGACGTCTGACCGACGTCTAACAACTAAAAGCTGACGTCTGATAACGCTTGATCTGACCTGACGTCTGACCTGACTATTAACTGACGTCTGACCCTGACGTCTGACCTGGACGTCTGACCGGACTCAACCTGATATACGTATGATAAATCGACCTAGACGTCTGACCTGACGGTCTGACCTGACGTCTGAGGACGTCTGTGACTACGTCTGACCTGACGTCTGACCTGAGTGTGCTTGACGTCGTGACCTGACGTCTGATCTGACCTGACGTTCTGGACCCTGACGTCTTTGACCGACGTCTGACCTGAAGTCTGACCTGACGTCTGATCTGACGTCTGACCCTGGACGTTCCTGACCTGACGGCTACCTGACAGTCTGACCTGACGTATTGACCCGGGACGTCTGAACGGGACGTCTGACCTGCGATCTGACCTGACGCTTGAACCTGGACGTCTGGACCTGACGTCTGGACCTGATCGTCTTGACCGACGGTCTGACCTGACTCTGACCTGACGTCTGACTGACGTCTGGACCGGACGTCTGACCTGACGATCTGACCTGACGTCTTGACCGACGGTTGACCTGACGTGCTTGACCTTGACGTTGACCTGAGTCTGACCTGACGTCTGACCTGACGTCTGACCTGACGTCTGACCTGACGTCTGACCTGACGTCTGACCTGACCTGATGTGACCTGACATCTGACCTGACGTCTGACCTGACATCTGACCTGACGTCTGACGTGACGTCTGACGTGACTGTCTGACCTGACGTCTGACCTGACGTCTGACCTGACGTCTGACCTGACGTCTGACCTGACGTCTGACCTAATGTCTGACCTGACATATGTCCTGACCTGACCTTGCATCTGTGCCTTCTCTCTCCGCAGGGCCACAAGGCGCCGGTGACGCGGGTGTGTTTCAGCGCCTCTGACCGGCACGTGGCGTCCGGCTCTCGCTCCGGCCAGGTGCTGGTCCACAACGTGACCAGCGGCGTCGCCACCGAACTGCCCACTGCCAGGAACGAGGTCAGTGGGCTGCTGTCTGCACAGACGGGATCCTCTGTGTCCGGCAGTGTGAGAGGGACCTGCACAGCACGGTACCACTGTCAGCCCTGTCCCGGCCCCGGCAGTGTGAGAGGGACCTGCACAGCGCGGTACCACTGACAGCCCTGTCCCGGCCCCGGCAGTGTGTGACAGACCTGCGGTACAGCACGGTACCCCTGACACAGCGTCCCCAAAATATGATCCGTTTGGGTGGGAACTGACATCCAAATGTGAATATTTTTCACTCTTGCTCTCCACTTTAGGAGTGAATTTTCCACTTCCGAAGCTTATGAATGGATATTTGATATGTATTTTCTGACATTAATATTGACTGAAAGTAGTAACTTACATGCTTTCAACGCAATCTACTGCTTTTCTGCAAAATGAAATAAGTGTTCTTACTATATTATATATAATTTTCCACTTTCATGTCTTTTTTGGCTTGCGTTTTACACTCTGACACCCAAGCAAAGATGACATTTCGGGACACTGCAGTCTGACAGCCCCGTCCCCCCCGTCCCGGTAGCCGCAGTGTGTGAGGGACCTGCGGTACAGTACGCTTACCCTCCTCGGTGGTGGGGGCAGCGTTCGACTCCGGTCTCGTGTCGCTGTGGGACGTGAACCAGCGTCGACTGCTGCACACCTTCACCGGCGGACACGTGGCGCCCGCCTCCGGGCTCGCCTTCTCTCCCATGAACGACATTCTGCTGGCCAGCGTCGGGCTGGACAAGCGACTCGTCTGCTACGACCCGAAGAGCAAGAGGTGAGTCGTGAAGGCCCTGCGTCACGGTGAGATGCGGCCGTACTGCTGCTGGGGATTTGATGTAAGGATTCCAAGCCAGTGCAGAGCTTGCGGGTGTCATGTGTTGGAGCGTTACGTCTGGCCATTTTAGCTCCATCTGCCGCTCCAGCGTGACTGCGTTAGCTGCCTGTGTTCACCGCTGTTCTAATCGTTTACCTCGTCTGTAGTCTGCTTCTTGCAGCCTGTGGTCTCGTGCCGTCGCGTGGCTGCCCTGTCTTGGACCTCCGCGTCTGTCCGTCAGTATAATTCAGACGTTGGACTGGAGACGCGCCACGACTGTTGTCGATTTCCACTCGGACGGCACCCACCTGGCCGTGGGCACCTCGCAGGGCCGCGTCTGCGTGTATGATCTGCGTGCGCCGCGCCGGCCGAGCCGCTCATTCACCGCTCATCGCAGCTCCGTCCAACGCGTCCAGTTCCAGCCACCACCAGCCAAGGTAACGGTAGAATGGCACAGTCAGTGTCTGAGTCTCCAGGAATTATGTGGATGCTTTGATTTTGCAATTTTTCAAAAAATTGTTCACCATTCTGAAAACGAATTGAAAACTTACGGTAAATGGTTACGTCAATCTTGTCATGGTGCACTTTCCGTTCATTTTTGCGAGTGGTTATCGTTTGATTCCAGTTTGCTATGATTACTTCACTTTTGACTATCTCGGAACGATAAATGTTGAATGTATCCCCTGGATCGCTTCCACTGACTTGGCGCCTGGCATGTGGCAGGGTCAGCATCGCTCCAGCTCCTCCAGTAGCCACGTGGCGAAGGAGGCCCGGCCGACCAACAGTTCTCATGAGCACTCGTCCAAGTCGGTGGACGAGTCGACGCCCGTGGCGCGTGCCACTGCCCGCACCCACTCCACGCCGAACGACGACGGCCGACCGCCGCCCGTCACCGCCAACGACAGCCACGTCAGGTGGGGTGGGGCACCGCTGCAGGGGAGACAGAGGGGCGGGGCACCGCTGCAGGGGAGACAGAGGGGACGGGGCACCGCTGCAGGGGAGACAGAGGGGGCAGGGCACCGCGGCAGGGGAGGGCGGGTCACTGCTGCAGGGGAGGGCAGGTCACTGCTGCAGGGGAGAGCAGGTCACCGCGGCAGGGGAGGGCAGGTCACTGCTGCAAGGAAGTCAGAGGGACGGGACACCACTGTGGATGGTGGTGTGTGTGAATGTGTGAGGGGGGGGAGGGTCCAACCGCAACTCAGGTAGCTGATGGTGGTAAGGGAATGTGCTTTAACTACTATAGTTTCACTCATATGATCTATAGACCTAAATGATGTTTGAGCTTCCTCGTCAGCGCCTCCATGTGCTCAACCGGAATATCCTATATACCTAGTGACACTATTGGGCGAGTCTTAGGCGTCATCTGGTACACAATGATGCACGATGTTCTCTCTCGCGTCCTATTCTGACCCGTGTGACGCTCGTGCCGGCAGGTTCATGAGTCATGTGTCGGCAGAGCAGAGCTCTCCTGTTCTCTCCCGATCAGGGACGAGGCCGGTCCACATTCTCACCTCTCCGCCACAGTCGGAGGCGACGCTGAACGGCACGGCGCACGGCGGCTATCACCAATGGTGCGTACTACGAGGCGTCAGTCGCTGATTAGTGAGGAGGCTGTGGTCGAAACGTCTACAGTCGCACTGGCTAGAGCAGGTGCCGCATCGAATAGTTTCGCTGTTTCTGTGCGGTCTCGGGCTTCGTCATCAGGATTTGTCGTCATAATGATTTGGTTTTGATATTATTTTGACCTGTAACTTATGTGGTCTATGGAAGAGTATTGTCTGTTTCTTCTAACGTCGCGCCGTGCTTTTCGGTTGTTTCTGTGCTCCAGTGTTAGAATGTCACGACTGGTGTTGATTGGTGTGCGTTGCTGGCGCCGTAAACCTATCATGACAAAACATCCTCATCATGTCAGATGTGTGTGCTGCCCGTGCCGCAGGTCGTGACTCGAGCGTGTTCTCCCCGGTGCGTGGTAACACTAGTCTGATGACTGGTGCCGCCACGGTCGGGTCTGTCGTCACACCGCCCGGCCGACCGGCCCCGGCTGCCGCTGATAACTCGCTCTTCTCTCCGCTGAGGCCCGACCGGTCGCTGTTCGGCGGCAGCGGCGCCGCCACGGACGAGCCCCTTCCGCCGCAACCGCCGCTGTCAAACGGCATCAACGGCCTCAGTCTCATCAGCGGCGGCGGCGCAGTGGAGCCCGCCGGTGGTGACCCGTCCCCGCGGCCGAACGGAGTGGTCCGGGCCGGACCCTCGGCTCCCCCGGCTCCGGCCCCGGCTCTGGCGGCCGTGACGGCCCAGGTGTACCGCGGTGGCAGGCTTGGTCCGGACGGCGCCGGCCCCATCCCCGTCTCGAACGGCTCCAGTGGTGGCGGCGGGGCGGCCGGGGACGCCTCCAGTAGCGACGGCAGGGCAGCGGGGGACGCCTCCAGTGGCGACGGCAGGGCAGCGGGGGACGCCTCCAGCGGCACGGATCGTCTGCTGACGCTACTGGACAGCTCCCTGGATGGAGAGCGGCGGCGGGATGTGCTGGCGGAGCTGGCGTTCGGAGGCCCCACCCCGCCGTCACAGCCGCTACCGCAGCAGCATCAACAGCAGCATCAGCATCAGCATCAGCAGCGTCAGCATCAGCAACAGCAGCAGGAACGGAAACAGTCGGAGCCGCCGCCGACACACCCCGAGCCCGTGCCGCACTCGGTCGTCGAGAGGCTGGAGTGAGTTACTGGTACACGATTGAGGCGATACTTTATGCTGATTCAATGTGGCGTTTTGTCTCGGTCTGTTGTTTTGTTTTTGTTAAAAATGACGATTTGTCTGATTTTACGTCCATCTATAAGCTTTGGTCAGGTGTTTCCAGGCGAGGAGGGCGTGTAACAGTGACATTGTACGGTGTGCTGCCTGCCGACTGCTCAGAACTCTGTGCGTTTCTCCCCAGGGGCCTACACGAGAGGATGGATGACATGTGGTGTACGGTTGTGCTTGGCCTGGCCGACCGCTCAGACTCGGTGTTTTCCTTCCAGGGGCCTACATGAGAGGATGGATGACATGTCGGGGGGCCTACGGCGGGAGAACTTGCAACCCACTCAGTGGAGTGATCGGCAACATATGTACGGATGGAAGGGTGAGGAAACTGACGCGGGTTGTGGTAACGTCAGCTGAAGATCTGCGTTCCCGACTGTACGCTACGGCCGCGGTTTTGACAAGCTCAGTTTTGGTTATTAGGTAACCTTGACATATTTTTAGGTTAATGATGAATAATTTTCACAACGTAGTCAAACATAATGAGTTTGGCCAGTGTTTGATTTCGGCAAAAAAAATATTTTATGGTGTCTGCGCACCGCACATGGGGGGGGGGGGTTGATTCCCCATCCGGTGTCATGAATTGTGGAAAAATGGTCGCGCTGCGCGCCGCCAAATTTGGCATAGCTGTTTGGGCATCTATTACCCTTATAGTCTGTTTTTTCACCTCGGGTCATCTCAGGCCAGGTCATGTAACCCCACCTCCAAAATGTTTGCGGTCATATCACAGAAACAGTTTTGGGCCGATCGGTTTCAAACTTACAGGATTTCATAAGGTCCTAAGTACCTACTATTTGCGGCTTATCTCGTTTTTTTATCAGTTGTCTTAAGTCGTGTAAATTTCCTGAGTCGTGACCTCCCCATTAAAAGTCAATGGGGCAAATACTCAAATGCTTCCTATTCCGAGGACACGCATGATAGCAGTCCGATTTCTTCTGGATAATGTCATTGTAGTCATTATTGATGACCCAGGTGCAAATTTGTTGCTTGCCACCTACAGGATCAGCTGAGGTCATCCGAGGTCACCAACACTTGTTTTTTCAATAACTCTCGACAGAATGAAGATAGAGAAGTGAAATCGGTACCAATGTGTTTGTCTATCGGGACACGTCTCCCAATATGCAACATGGCCTACTTGGGTCACCACTTGACATTGACCTGAGGTCAATTTGTTCAAGTTGACCTAACCTGGTCAACATTAATATGATTCGAAGCGCCTTGAGGAGACAAACACGTTTGCGTCAAAACAAATGTGATTTCCCTCTAACTATTTATAGGTTTAACCCTATTACTGTCGGGGGGGGGGGGCGAAT
>VOPJ01013862.1:0-16879 GCA_014673585.1 Semibalanus balanoides
GCCTGGTCTAAGGCGTCCCAGTCGGCAGCGGCCCCGGCGCAGGACCTGGCTTTTCTCAAGGGCTGCTGGCTTACCCCGACAAGGCGGTAAGCAGGACGACGTTCACGGCGTTCCGTCGCCACCTGTTGTACCTGAGCAAGATAATCGTGGGATTGGTGTCTTCTTCGATAACGACTTATCAGCCTCGATCAAGTGGAACATGCTCAAGGCTATGGAGCAAGAGGAAGGATCAGATGATCCTCTTCAGTGGCTGGCTCAAGTCGACGCTACCATCGAAGCCATTCTGAGCAGAACTGTAGCCCACTTCGTCACAACCAGCACGGCAGACTTCTTCACAATCCTGCATCTGGTACGAGACTTCCTCCGCAACGACCCTACAACATAGTCCCAGAACCCCAACTACATGGAACCGGCGCGTAGAGTGAGGGGCGAGGGCCCTGACTGTGACAAACGATTTCGCTAAGCGGGTGTGGAACTTATGCAACAATTCAACCAGGCTCTCACGAAAGATGACGAACAGAGTCAATGCTTGTTTCAAGACGTCGAAAGGCATCGCCGTGGCCATCCTGACGTCCGCAAGTCTTCAGTTACCTCCGCGAACTAGGTGCATGAGTGAGAGATGGGCACCCATGAGAACCCCTCTCCCCTCCCTGAAGGGCTAATGCTCGTAACGAGGGGACCTAGAACCAAAAGTATACTTTACACACTTAGATTAAGTGTTAAGTATGACGATATTCAAGCATAAATGTGATTGAATTCATTTAACAAACATTGACCTCGTTGAGTGAACTCTATTTTATATATATGTATATACCTATATATATATATGTATATACCCACCTATGTATATATATATATATATATATATATATATATATATATATATATATATATATTATAATATAACTATTATACTACTATTTTATATATATATACTATAACATAGGATGGGTTAACCGGGTCCGTTACTCCGTTACTCAACGTTATACCAACAAAGTTACTTTTTTTAAGTAAACGGAATTAACGGACTCGGTTACATTTTTTTTTAAGTAACCGGACGCAAGTAACAGAAGTCAATTTTGGTGCTTCCGTTACTCCATTGTTACTTTTTTTAGTCGCGTTTCTGACGTTACTACCGTTACCTCCATGCCCCGCAGGCCCCTCCGTTACTTTTGTCTTAATGCTCTTGTTTTCTCCTCTGTTACGCCCGTTTTATTCGCCATAGTTTGTTACGCCCGTTTTTATACAAGCAATGCCTTACGTTACGTACGTAAAAATAAATAGTTTTATGGCTTAAGGGCTGCGCAATAACCGTGATCGTCACACTCGTTGGGCTGTTGCTTAATGCCAACACAATGACTTGCGATAAGGTAGACCTGTCTCCCGATCCCGATATCCGCAAAACGTTGACAAATGTTGGCTCTAAATAACCGTGATTACTTAACTTATATGTGTATATCCGTAGCCAATATATGCTTACGGAACAGTGGGTATTTTAAGGGGGACTGCCCCCCTGGCGCCGAAGGCAGCGCTCCAGAATATGTTTGATTTATTCGCACGGACCAGGCGTTATTTGTGTAATAACATTTCAGATGGCCAGTATCTTGTTTTTTACTGATATAGCCAACAGATGGTTTTATAAGTATTGTCTATATTGTTCTTGGATTTCTAAATTGTGAATTGTGCTAAGACATAAGGCCCCACTGGCGGATCCAGGGTGGGGGGTGGGGGCATCAGGGGTAAATCCTCCCGCAGGAATCTTGGGTCATTCAATACAAGTATGCCCCCTGGGCGTTCCCTGCATTGAACGTGAAAAACAATGATCTTAGAAGAAAACTTGGAAAGTTACAATTTATCGTAAAAATAGCCTTTGAGCAGTCAAAATCCTGCTATCCAGTCAAAACAGCAACAATTTCGCGCCGCTTCACGACATGACACAAGTTTCGCAATTGCTTATACAAATTAGGGAAAATGGAGGTAAATGAAATTTCATTAAACAGGGGAAGTGTGCCTACTCCTTTTTGAAAATGTAAAATATATTTTTATTCGGTAAGAAGCTACTGCTTTGATTATTGGTTTACGATAAAAATTCACGTCTGGCACGCCCTTTAGTTGAATTTTTAACTTATTTTCTTGTTTTGTATTGTCTTTTGTTTCAAAACTCAAAAACCGGATCGTCACTATAAACAGAGTAGCGACAAATGTTACCTATAATTGCGGCCACTGGTCCAGAGCTAACAATATATAGCTAGCCGTTGTAGATTTAAGGAGGCAATGCTCTAGTGCCGAGAGCCTCTGGCGAACTATTGAATAATTAATCTTCTGCACGGAAGTGTGATTGGGACTTGGAATATCTCAGCAACGTCAACTGATTCCTGGGAAATGAAGTACATAAGTGGCTATATTCAGAAAAAATATCCGTTCTTACCGAAGAACTAGTGTCAACAACTCCACCATGACCAAGTGTGAGTAGGCAAGCACTCCCCTTCTAAGTGTTGGCAAGGCTCTACTTGACGTTATTTCCTGACCCCCGGAGCCCACTCCTTATTCACATAAAGTAATAATTTTTTAAAGCAGGCTACATTTATATACAAGCAACAAAAAAGACAAAACCTGCCGTTTACATTAATATCACTTCGTATTGCAAAGTAAACGGAGTAAACGGAGTAACTGTTAACTTCGTTACATGTTTTGAAACGAATGTAACGGAGTAACGAGTTACACGAGTTTACTTTTTTCTTGGAGTAACGGTTGTAAGCGAGTAACGAAGTGTTACATTTTAAAGTAAACGGCTGCCCACACCTATATATATATATATATATATATATATATATATATATATATATATATATATATATATTTTACAAACATTGTTTTTGATCGGATTCGCACCAGAGGACTTGCCGTACCGATACAAATTCCGAATTTCGACAAATCTTGGTAATCCTTCAAGTTTGTATAGGAGATCAAGCTAATTTAATTTGATTATTTCATTGATACAATTTTAATTTTATCGCTTATCGCTGAATCGGGAACCAAAGTATTGGTGATACCGATAAATCGATAGCGAGGGATAAAAATGTGTCGGATAATCGATAACAGAAAACATTTATCACAATAAAGTGTCGCGATAAAATATCACGATAACGCCCAACTTCGAAAATTACAATACACACGACTCAGAAACGGTGAGTCGAATCCTCATTGGCATGGTAGTATCCGTACCTTGTTGAATTGCGCGATCTCGGCCTTCCTGGTGTCGATGTCAGCCTCGGAGAACATCTCGCTGACCAGCTTCATGAAGACGTCATAGTCTGTTGTCCGGTTACCACCGCTCCTGTGAGAGGCGTGCCAGTGGTTAGATCAGTCAGCCGAGTGCAGTGCAGAGTGACAAATAGTTGCGTAAGAAACGAAAACATCTGAAATGTTTTCTCGTTCAATCAATCATCATATACCAATACTGTGGGGAACACCGACAGGGCAATACAATAATGTAAAAACTAAGAAGCTGAATTCAATTACACAGTTGTATTGAATTTGAAAGAGAATGCTTCTTTGGAGATTTAGAACAACTTCTTTTGCAGTTGTGCTGTAACAACTTTCGTTTTATTTTGAAAGTATGTGTGTGGAATTGCATCATTGTCCACTCCTTTTGGCATTTAAAATTAGCGTTTCCGATATTTGATAACTCGTTTTTATGTTATATATTTTCTATTGCTTTGTAATGTTTGTTATTTGCCCCTATTATAGCCGAAGAAAAGTTATAAACCAAGTGTTCATGCATTGCGTTTATTCAGACGAAGCAGACATGCTTACGTTATTGATTTATCTACACATTTATTCTTACTTCCAGCATTACCTGAATTTGGTGTCTGGCCCGAAGAAGTTGGCCTGCCTTAGAGCCCAGGGATCCATGTCCAGCTCATGAGCCAGATGGTCCATGACGTGCTCAATGCGGATCACGACCACTGCACCGAGCCTGCCCACGTGAAGGAGGCGGCACAAAACGAGTCACAGGTAGCCACCAGCCATGACCATGCGGTACACATCACACAGTCCCACCACACACACACACACAACACACACACACACACACCACAACAACATCACACACACAACACACACACACACACACACACACACACACAAACACACACACAACACACACACACACATCACACACACCCGCACACACACACACACCACACACACACACAACACACACACACACCACACACACACACACACACACAGCCACACACACACTACACACATGACACACACACACATTAACACACACATTCAGACACACACACACACACACACCAGCATCACACACACCCTGCACCGAGCCTGCCACGTGAGGAGCCGCCCCACTGCATTTAATAGTGGGCAACAAGCCCAGTACGAATGCGGTACACATCCAGATAGATAGCTGCGTAATCACTAGCCGTTTTGAAACGATGGATTATTTTGCGCGAAATGTTTTAAAACATCTTAAGATGTTTTGAAATGTTTTAGTATTAAAGTTTTAGTATATTTATTCTTTCCTTAACTACGCAACATTTGCAAGCGTTTTTTGTCTTGAAATGTCTCTTAGAATTTTGTAATATGTTGGTAAGAATATTGTAAGTTACAAAATTGCGGTTTGGTGGTAACTAGCAAGATAATTATGTATCTTCACCTACTGATTCTTTTCAGAACATCTTGAAACATATCGGTTTCGGGCACGCTATTGGTCGCTCAACAAAGCGAACTTCCCTTGCTCATAATGGACTCGCCTCCAGTGAATCGTTTCTAGCGCATTAGTGCGCCATGCGAAGGCAGACCTGTGATCCATGACGCTGCCAAATTGAGTAACTAATATGGCGATATGCTTAACTGAACGAACGGACTCTAGACGCATATGTTCTTTAGAAAACGAACAATTTTATATCATAATCTGTTAAAGAGCTCATTTTACTGTTTCCATAACTACTTGAATCTAATGTTATACTCGCTAAATCAGTAACTTAATTTTTCTTGGAATGTAATTCGTATACCTAAAACTTGCATACTAAAACTCGCACTCGTAAACTTTTTCTTTCATACTCGTAAACTTTCTCTCATACTTTCATACTCGTAACTTGCATACTAAAACATTTAAAAACATTTTAAGATGTTTTAAAACATTTCGCGCAAAATAATCCGTCTTGAAAACGGCTACTGTGTTAGAACAGTGTGGTATGTACGCAGTCGGCGAGGGAGCAGCATCTGACCATACGTCCCTGTCTTCACACGGTCAAGCTCCAGCCTTCGGTCAGCAGGTCACACCACCTCACAGGGGGATATCAATACCGAAAACTTGCTACGTAGGCTTATCTTGTTAGTAGATTCAAGTAACAACGCTTATGAGGTGTTAGACTATCCTCATTTCTCGGACCTGCGTCTTTTGAATACTGACTATGAGTGAACAGATAAAGCATGTGTTGTAATTTTCCTCGCATGAGTTTGATAACTTCAGTTAGTGTGTACCATTCCCGTGAATTCCCTTCCAGCCCAGGTATGACTCCGTGTGGAATCGAGTGTCGCACCTGGAGCGCGAGTCCAGGTGTTGGAGGCAGTGTTGGTCTGCACGCAGGCGTTCTCCAGCGTCCAGCCCTCCGCCTGGTACACGTTCGGTGCCGTGTCCAGCGCTGACAGGGTGTCGGCGGCCGTGTACGCCGTGTAGCCGCTGTCCACAGTGTACTTGAGCTGCAGACTGGAGATCTTACCCGTCTCCTCGTCCACCTCAGCCTGCAGGCGACAGCAGCCGTCATAGATGGGCGGTCATAACCAGCTGCCCGTCAAAGGCAATCAGTTATATACAAGCCGCCATAGACAGCAGGTTATAGATAGGTCACAGACGGGCGGTCGTAGACAGGAAGTTATCGACAGGTCATAGAGAGGTCATATACGTGTGGTCATAGACATGAGGCTATGGACTTGTACAAATGGTCATAGACGGGCGGTCAAAGGCAGTCAAAGGCGGTCATAGACAGGCGGTCATAGACAGGCGGTCATAGAAGGTTGCAGACAGTAGGTGACAGACAGGCTGAGGTAGACAGCCGGGCGGTCACCTGGTACGGTGATGAGGTAGGGCAGACGGTAAGTGATAGACAGACTGAGGTAGACAGCCGGGCGGTCACCTGGTACGTGATGAGGTAGGGCAGACGGTATGTGGTAGACAGGCTGAGGTAGACAGCCGGGCGGTCACCTGGTACGTGATGAGGTAGCAGACCGGTAAGTGGTAGACAGACTGAGGTAGACAGCCGGAGCGGTCACCTGGTACGTGATGAGTGGCAGACGGTTGGTGGTAGGACAGACTGATGGTAGACAGCCGGGCGGTCACCTGGTACGTGATGAGGTAGGGCAGACGGGTATGTGATAGACAGACTGAGGTAGAAGCCGGCGTCAACCTGGTACGTGATGAGTCAGGGCAGACGGTATTGATAGACAGGCTGAGGTAAGACAGCCGTGCGGTCACCTGGTACGTATGAGGTAGGGCAGACGGGTAAGATGGTAGACAGACTGAGGTAGACAGCCGGGCGGTCAACCTGGTACGGTGATGAGGTAAGGGCAGACGGTATGTGATAGACAGACTGAGGTAGACAGGCCGGGCGGTCACCTGGTACGTGATGAGGTAGGGCAGGACGGTATGTGATAGACAGACTTGAGTAGAACAGCCGGGCGGTCACCTGGTACGTGATGAGGTAGGGCAGACGGTATGTGATACGACAGACTGAGGTAGACAGCCGGGCGGTCACCTGGTACGTGGATGAGGTAGGGCAGACGGTATGGTGATAGACAGGCTGAGGTAGATCACCGGGCGGTCAACCTGGTACGATATGAGTAGGGGCAGACGGATGTGAACAGACAGACGAGGTAGACAGCCGGCGGTCAACCTTGGTACGTGATGAGGTAGGGCAAAGACGGTATGTGGATAGACGACTGAGGTAGCAGCCGGCGGTCCACCTGGTACGTGGCATGAGGTGGTTGCGTAGGGCAGACGGTATGTGATAGACAGACTGAGGTAGACAGCCGGGCGGTCTACCTGGTACGTGATGAGGTAGGGAGACCCGGTATGTGATAGACAGACTGGAGGGTACAGCCGGGCCGGTCACCTGTACGTGATGAGGTAGGGCAGACGTATGGGTGATAGACAGGCTGAGGAGACAGCCGGGCGGTCACCTGGTACGTGATGAGGTAGGGCAGACGGTATCGTGATAGACAGACTGAGGTAGATCAGCCGGCGGTCACAACTGGTACGGCTGATGAAGGTAGGGCAGACGGTAAGTGGTAGAACAAAGACTGAGTAGAGCAGCCGGTGTCGTCATCTCTGGTTACGTGATGAGGTAGGGCATGTTTATCTGTTGTATGTGGTAGACAGACGAGGTAGACACGCCGGGCCGGGTCACCTGGTTACGTGTGAAGGTAGGGCAGACGGTATGTTGATAGACAGACTGAGGTAGACAGCCGGGCGGTCACCTGGTACGTGATGAGGTAGGGCAGACGTATGTGATAGACAGACTGAGGTAAGATCCAGCCGGGGCGGTCACCTGGTACGTGATGAGGTAGGGCAGACGGTATGTGGTAGACAGACTGAGGTAGACAGCGCGGGCGTCACCTGGTACGTGATGAATGTAGGGCAGACGGTATGTGATAGACAGACTGAGGTAGAACAGCCGGGCGGTTCACCTGGTACGTGATGAGGTAGGGCAAGACGGGTATGTGATAGAAAGACTGGAAGGTAGAACCAGCCGGGCCGGTCCACTGGTACGTGATGAGGTAGGGCCAGACGGTATTGGATGAGACAGACTGAGGTAGACAGCCTGGCGGTCACCTGGTACGGTGATGAGGTTAGGGCAGACGGTTAAGTGGTAGACAGACTGAGGTAGACAGCCGGCGCGTCACCTGGTACGTGAGAGGTAGGGCACACGCCGTATGTGGTAGACGCTGAGGTAGACAGCCGGGCGGTCACCTGGTACGTGAAATAGGTAGGGCAGACGGGTTATGTGATAGACAGACGAGGTGAGACAGCTCGGGCGGTCACCTGGTACGTGATGAGGTAGGGCAGACGGTATGTGGATAAGACAGACTGAGGTAGACAGCCGGGCGGTACCTGGTACGTGATGAGGTAGGGCAGACGGTATGTGTAGACAGACTGAGGTAGACAGCCCCCCCCCCCCCGGGCCGGTCACCTGGTACGTGGATGAGGTAAGGCCAGACGGTTTGGTGGTAGACAGACTGAGGTAGATAACAGCCGGGCGGTCACCTGGTCGTGATGAGGTAGGGCAGACTGGTATGTGATAGAACAGACTTGAGGTAGAACAGCCGGGCGGTCAACCTGGTAAGTGATGAGGTAGGCAGACGGTATGTGGTAGACAGACTGAGGTAGACTAGCCGCGCGGTCACCTGGTACGTGGATGAGGTAGGGCACGACCGTAAGTGGTAGACAGACTGAGGTAGACCAGCCGGGCGGTCCAGCCTGGTACGTTGATGAAGGTAGGGCAGACGTGATGTGGTAGAAGGCTGAGGTAGACAGACGGGCGGTCACCTGGTTAACATGAATGGAGGTAGGGCAGCGGTATGTGATAGACAGACTGAGGTAGACAGCCGGGCGGTTCACCTGGTACGCTGAATGAGGTAGGGCAGACGGTAAGTGGTAGAACAGCTGAGGTAGACAGCCGGGCGGTCAACTGGTACGTGATGAGGGTTAGGGCAGACGGTAATGTGATAGACAGACTGAGGTAGACAGCCGGGCGGTCACCTGGTACGTGATGAGGTAGGGCAGACGGTTGCCTAGCAGTGTCATGTTGGTCTGGATGTCCAGCACCAGCCGCACGGGCCGGTTGACCACCAGGGCGGCCACAGCAGCCGCGCTGGAGATGCGACTGGGGTGCTGCAGCTTACTACCGTAAGCGCCTCCCAGCCGGCGCACGGACATGTTGATCCTGCGAGCAGCGGCACAGCCAGAATGAGATTCAAAGTATCTACAGCCTACATATTAGTCGTACATTGACACAATCGTAATGTCAAGATACCGACATGCGTATCAAATCGCATGCTTTTGCGATTATAATGAACGTGAGTATATTACCATGGTTACTTGGGTGGTAAACACAAATGATCTGCATTTCAGTCTGCTAGCTTTTCAAGGCCTTCATTCAACACACGATTCCAATAATATACAATGTTACACACATGTTACAACATACAATGTCTCACTTGTTCATGGGCAGCTTGGTGACCTGCGCCACCGCCCGGTTGGTGGTGTGCATGTCCTGCGTAGCACTGTGTACGTCCAGCTGGTCGTCCTCGCGGGGCACAGCGCGCGCCGTCTGTGTCTCCATGGTGAAGTGGTACTGGCCGCCAATGTTCAGCTCCCCGCTCACCTGACGCACGCCTGACACGGACCAGAAGGAACGGCATGTGTCAGAGAGGGAGCAGCATGTGTCAGAGAGGGAGCAGCATGTGTCAGAGAGGGAACAGCATGTGTCAGGAGAGGGACAGCTGTGTCAGAGAGGGAGGCAGCATGTTCAGAGAGGGAGCAGCATTGTCAGGAGGGAAGGCATGTGCGTCAGAGAGGGAACAGCAAATGTGTCGAGAGGTGAGCAGCATGTGTAGAGAGGGAGCAGCATGTGTCAGAAGAGGGAACAGCAGTGTGTCAGAGAGGGGAACACATGTGTCAGAGAGGGGAAACAGCAGTGTCAGAGAGGGACAGCATGTGTCAGAGGAGGGAGGCAGCATGTGTCAGAGAGGGAAACGGCATGTGTCAGAAGGGGAACAGCATGTGTCAGAAGAGGAAGCAGCATGTGTCAGAGAGGGAGCAGCAATGTGCAGATAGGGAACGGCATGTGTCAGATAGGGAACTGGCATGTAGTCATAAAGGGAACGGCATGTGTCATATAAGGGAACGGCATGTGTCAGAGAGGGAGCAGCATGTGTCCAGGAGGGAACAGCATGTCAGAGAGGGAACAGGCATGTGTAGAGAGGGAAGCAGCATGTGTCAGAAGAGGGAGCAAGCATGTGTCAGAGAGGGAGAGCATGTGTCAAGAGAGGGAGCAGCAAATTGTGTAGAGAGGGAACAGCATGTGCAGAGGAGGAACAGCAAATGGTGTCAGAGAGGGAAGCAGCATGTGTCCAGAGAGGGAAGTCAGATGGTGTCAGAAAGGGAGCAGCATGTGTCAGAGGGGGAGCAGCATGTGTCAGAGAGGGAATCAGCATGTGTCAGGAGAGGAGCAGCATGTGTCAGAGAGGGAACGGCATGTGTCAGAGAGGGAACAGCATGTGTCAGAGAGGGAACAGCATGTGTCAGAGAGGGAGCAGCATGTGTCAGAGAGGGAACAGCATGTGTCAGAGGGGGAACATTACAGGTAGTCAGTCACATCGGAGATAGGAAGAATGATAATGAATACCTGCATGAATGACGAAAGACAGATATAAAGATCGTCAAATTGCATAGTTTCGAAATACATGGCCGGTGTGGATTTATAAAATAAATGTCGTACGAACTGATGAATCTCAGCACGAATATGAGTGTAGCAAATGGGTATCGGGCAGCCGTTATTTTCAGCTGTTGAGCGTTGGAAAATGAATTGATATTCTTCTTCGTGCGAACCTCTATGTGAGTTGAAGTAAAACAAGAGCATTTCTAGAGTCTGTCAGCCAGGCCAAAGACATACCACGTTTGTTGCTGGTGGTGCGGCTGGCAGTGGTGGCTGGCCCGCCCTGTGTCTTCAGGGCATCCTTTATGGTCAGCACGGGAGGCTGCACGTCTGTGTAGGTAACCTTGACGAGGTGCGTCGCCTTGCGAGCCAAGCTATGTGTCTCTGCCACCACCAGACCCACAGCCTGGCCGTAGTAATGTACCGCACCGCTGGTGAACAGCTGCCCAACACAGACGGCCACGGTCAGCCACGGTCACACTGCTAAGGTGAACAGCTGCCCAACACAGACGGCCACGGTCAGCCACGGTCACACTGCTAACGTCAAGGCCAAGTCAGTGGTCAGTAGGGGCTAGACAGAGGACATGTATCGCTGGATTGATGCGTTCCTAGTTAATCCATCAACTGTAAGACATACGATGTGAAGCCTCTCATCGAATTATTGAAGCCTCTCATCGAATTATTGCACCACTCACGTGGTCACGCACTCATCAAGCGGGATTTCACATAGCGTACGCGCCATCTAGAATCAGGTTTAAGTCCGCACTCTCCGTTTCCTGACAACACACAGAAGGAGCAGCCAGTGTCCGCAAACTATGATGGGAGCCTCGTCACCGACATCTGCGCTTCATCGACGCTTACTGCCCCCTATGTTCCTTTTACTCTATACACTTACTGCATCATCGGTTCTGAACTGGGGTCTCGCCTCCTCCTGGTGTACCCGTCACTGAAGGTGTTGCTGGGATATTTCACCTCCTCCTGGTGTATCCGTCACTGAAGATGTTGTGGAGATATCTCACCTCCTCCACGATTTCTCCTCCGTCAGTGCAGGTGTTGTTCTCTCCCGGTATATCAGCGGCTGAGATGAAGGCCACCACTCCCGGCAGTGCCAGAGCCGCGGCTGGGTCGACAGAGGCCACGGTGGCGCGAGCCACAGTCGTCTGTACGTAGGCGGCGTACAGCTCCCCAGCGTCGGGAGCCTCGTCTCCCGTGTATTTAGCCTCGCCTGCCGACAGATAGGAGTGTATTTAGCCTCGCCTGCCCACAGATAGGAGTGTATTTAGCCTCGCCTGCCGACAGATAGGAGAGGTGTATTTAGCCTCGCCTGCCGACAGATGGGAGAGGTGTATTTAGCCTCGCCTGCCGACAGATATGAGTGTATTTAGCCTCGCCTGCCGACAGATAGGAGTGTATTTAGCCTCGCCTGCCGACAGATAGGAGTGTATTTAGCCTCGCCTGCCGACAGATGGAGAGAGCGTGAGATTTCACAGGCTCAGTATGGGGATTGATACTGAGGGGAAAATTGGACAGCGGAATTATCAAGCTGAGTCAACTTAACCAGCGCTGACAACCAGCACAGACAACCAGCGCAGACAACCAGCGCTGACAACCAGCGCTGACAACCAGCGCTGACAACCAGCGCAGACAACCAGCGCTGACAACCAGCGCAGACAACCAGCGCTGACAACCAGCGCTGACAACCAGCGCTGGACACTGAGCATTCAGCAATGAAGAGTGCAGGGAAAATGTAATCGTTAGTTCATGTTAGTGTTAATCTCAGATGCATTAATGCAATTACATTTTATGTCAATGGATACATCCAATAATGAAAATATGTAAGCCGTAGCAGCAAAACGGTTTTGCTTATCTGTTACCGGATAGACTAACTTCAGCTGCTGACAGTCACGACTCCCCCCCCCATCGTAACGGATAGACGAACTTCAGCTGCTGACAGTCACGACTCCCCCCCCCCATCGTACGGATAGCCTAACTCCAGCTGCTGACAGTCACGACTGTCGACTCCCCCCCATCCCCATCGTACCGGATGTCTGTGCCTGTGCCTCGAGCTTGGGAATGGCCTTGTTGACGGGCCACAGCGTCTCGTCGGTATCGAACTGCTGAGTACCCGAGCTGAGCGGGTGAGTGAGATCTTCACCGCCGGAGCGGAGAGGCGCCGGAACCTGGTCACCCAGAGCGTGCAGCACCACCTGTACAGGACAACATTCAGCTGGGTCAGGCCAGCAGCACACACACACACACACACACACACACACACACACACACACACACACACACACAGAACGTACAGCACCGCATGTACAGGACAACACAGCTGGGTTAGACCAACAGTACACACACACTAGGGACTCTACCAGAGCCCGTACAAAACGGCAAAGTAGATCAGACATATGATGGGCTCTTCTGCCCTCGTCGTTAGACCCTGCCAAGGCTGTGCCAGTGTTGGACTGTGGTACTGACCTTGTAGAGCAGGGCGGTGGCCAGGCTGCGGCGGTAGGCGGGGTCGGCGTCGGCCGGGTCCGGGGTGGGGACCACCTCTGACTGCAGCGCCGCCAGCGCCCCCTGCAGAGTCTCGTCGCTCGACAACGACTTCCCGAGCAGGAAACTTTCGGTATTGGTGGCGTGAACCTGTGGGAGAATGGACATCACGCAACACATCAGTAAGATGTGGAAGGAGACTGGAGAGACACTGCACCACACATCAGTCAGTTGACAGCAGACATGTGTCAAGATAAAAAAATCCGGGATACAGGATCCCTAGGATCCAATATCTGTGATCTTGTTGGATCCTGGATCCTACATGATTATTTTGTCGTGGAATTATGTGGATCTTGGATCATGAAAAGTTATTTTTCGGTGATCCTATGAATCTTGGATCCTGGAGAAGATAAAAATGGTGGGATTCTGTGGATTCTGGATCCTGGAAAATCTATTTGTCGTGGGATCTTGTGGATCTTGTTAGACATATTTCACTTTTTGTGGTGCTTAAATATAAGAACACATGTATGTTAAGCTGTAAAACTTCCACAGTTAATGCCAATGGTGTAATATTTATATGTGGTGATCAGACATGTGCCAAGCTCCAAAAAAGGTCAGGAATCCAGGGTCAGGAATCTGGTATCATATTGGATTATTGATCCTGCAGGATCATTTTGTCGTGGGATCCTGGCAAAATATTTTTCGTGGGATCCTATGGATCTTGGATCCTGGAAAAGAAAAAAAACATCGCGGTATCCTGTGGACCTAAATCCTAGAAGGGCAGTTTGTCGAGGGGTCTTGTGGATCATCCTATTGTTTGGCCTTGGCACATGTCTGGTTGATCACATCAGATCAAGCACAATCTCAGGTAGCATCATGCTGATTGACGTCTCAAAATGGTGGCGTTACGTTGACCGGGCTGATTCAAATAACAGCGCGGATGTCATTTGTAAGTAAGTACAAACACTATGTAGTTGCATTAAGTCTCACCGTCCGTGTATGTCCAAGTATACCTTGAGAGTCGCTGGTATTTCAACCAGCGTTTGTGAGCACTTTGGCGAAAACAAAAGAATCCAACACGAACGAATAGTCTTCGAAATGCAATGCGATCATCCTTCATGACGTCACTTGACTCACGAAATCGGCGCTGATTCCGCCAAAGAGCAGTGTAGGCTTCTCGATGACGGTGAACGAGCTGTCCAGGGGCAGAACGAAGGCGGCGTTCACATAGGCGTGGGCGCTGACGGCTCTCGGGGTGATCTGTCACGCAGAGAGATAAATACGCAGTGGGAGACACGGGAAGAGAGAGACACAAAGGAATCAACTTCAGAATAGCCTACTGCCCTACAGCACTACGATCAGTTGGGCATCATGTTCCTCGCTTTCTATTTTCGACCATTCGCGTGCAGTGACGATAGACCAAGACGAGTTCAATCAAGCCGTGGATTAAAATGCGTTGTAAAATTAACATTATATAATTGTGTAAAAGAACACTCATTGTAGGTGATGCTTTTATGTCGGCGCAAGGCAATATTCAAACACATAGTTTGATAAATATAAATATCTGTAATGAATGCGTACTAGCGTGCCAGCTGTGGGTATCTAGAGTATCCATTATCTAGAGTGACCAAAATCTATACCTTGTACGACTTGTAGACGTATTTCGTCTCGTCCAGAGTGGAGAGGGTGATCGACACGATCACCTTCTTGGTCATATCCTCGTCGAGAAGCTGCTCCACAGATATCTCCGATGTGGCCGCGTCCTCGTCGGCTGTGTAAGCATCGGATTTCAAGGTTCGTTAGTGGTAAATAATGTTCAGTTCAGATGCACTGCAAGAAATCGGCACCTAACACCTACCAGCACCGTCAACCGCACATTCCACTTACATGGTCCGCCAGATACGAGGCTGGTTCATTTATAAAGAAGATAAGCCGCATCATATTTAATGTTCATTGTGCACCAGCGTTAATTAAGCAAAAATAAACAGCTTCATAAATAAAACATGTTAGCACAAGCACCACTATCACAGAAATGCTCGCAGATGCAATTGCAAGCGACAGTGGCGTCACCTATCATCATGGTAGGCAGGGATTTTGGTCGCCTTAGCTTCTAAGGGTATTTGGCATCATTGTAGATCAGTGTAATCGAGCGTGAATGGTATGGTAACCCCCATTCGATAACCAGAATGTTTCGTTAACACCTCCATTCTTTGCCCAGTATGCAGTTCTCGGCTCCAAGCTGTGCGGTACAGCATAACTCCAGGCGTTTACTACTAGTGCCATCTATGGACAGGAATATAAGTAAACGTGAGTGTTGTTGGCTATTGCTCTTGGCCTAAAGCAGTGACTCCCAACGTAGAGCATCACTCAAACCTTAACACAAAACTTAGTACAGTTCAACATTATTTGTTTTTGATGCTCTTTGTGACAATGTGATGACCGTTAAAAAAATGGGAAAGATTTGTGTGCACAGTACATTACGGGCCATCATCAAACAATTCAGCTATAATTAGCTGCTTAGCTGCTCCATCACTATAACCTTCACCCAAACCCTCTATTGCCCCGAAAATGCGTAATTACCTTCTGTTTAAGAATCAGTGTTATATAGTGACTGGTGAGTAAGGACCAGTGAGTCCCCAGGCTGGGTAATGGTTGCTGGATGGATGCTGTAGGACGGCAGTGAGTCCGACAGCGCGCCATGTGGAGCCGCGCCGATAACGTACCGATCTGCAGCCGCCCGCCGGCCGCGGCCAGCAGCAGGAACACATCCGAGGGGAACTCGTGTCGGCTCTGCTTCAGCATCAGGTTGCCGGCCCAGCTGCCGGCGTTGCGGACCGGCGTGTTGGCCACGATCAGAAGGTGGGCGGCCATGTCGGAGAAGTGGCGGAACCCGGTGGTCGGCGCCAGAAGCTGCAGCTCCTCGATCAGCTGAGACAGGGTCACGGCCGCACCCAGCGTCAGAGAGGACGACGTCTTGGTAACCTGGCTCAGCTCCGGCACTTTGAGAAGAGATACGTAGCTGTCGAACGCACCTCCGTCCCAGTAGACACCTGGGGGTGAGCAGCAGATATCATCAGCACAACGTAACATCAATCTTATCATCAATCACGAGGACCATACAAGTCCAATCACACCGAAAACTGTCTCTCAGACGAGGTATGTTCGTTGGGAAGACTCGCCTGTGCCGGTGTTTCCTCGGACTAGTTTGATCGTCTTGTCAGCGGGGTTGGCCTTGATGATGCCGCACAGCTCGGTCAGAGTGGTCGGGTAGGACCACTGATCAGCGCCGGCAGAGACCAGGGTCACCTTCGAGGGGCAGCCGACGCAGCGGCCACCTCCTCCAGAGCAGGTCTGCTTACACGAGCCCGACTTACCCGGAGGTGACACGTCCTGGAACGGAACACGAACCGGGAGAACATGTCGGTGATGAGGCGGAGACGTTGGACTTTGGGTTATCCGAGAGATGGTGGATCAGCTGCAGTCAGAGATGATAGACGTGCAACTGCCCAGGGTCAATGGCCGCCGTGATTCAGTTATGATTTGTAATATTGTTATTCATTATTACTATTATTATTTGTATTATTGTTGTTATTATTATTATCATTATTATTATTATTTCTCTTATTATTATTATTATTATTTCCTATAAAAGATACTACCTGTGTTCAATCTGAATTGCGTGTTATGACAAATGAAACGTGTTAGGCGATATTTTGCAGTTTTATTTTATTTTACAGATTTTTACACTTACGGTTTATTGTGCTTCTTGGTAAATCTTTAAAGTCATACACGGTCACCGTTAATACATTGTTGATCGAAACCAGTCGGCAACACACTCCCAGATCCCAAAGTTCATCGATCATGATGACCTGAACAGCAGCACAGCTTACAGTACCGCCACATTGATTTCTGGTACA